>JAGHPS010000956.1:0-275028 GCA_020976635.1 Castanea crenata
TGATTTATGTGATTTAGTCACAGAAGATATAAATCACAAGTTCTTTGTAAACTCAGAATTTATAGTTCGTAGTCGGTAATGAAATTGGACATTTCATCTACGAAGACTATAACGTATCAACTAAGATGATTTATCTTAATCATGGAAGTGGAGACTTCTAGTTGATATGTTGATATGTTTTAAGAGTTAAGACATATTGAACTGGACCATTGTGAGATTTATTATTCTCCTAATGACTCTCAAACGAATAATAAATCTCACAACTTTTATTTACATGAACTCTTAATCCTGAGAGGATAATGGACCCGATCATGAAGTGTAGGTTGTTTTGATATATCAGAAGTGAAATCTAAAGTAACGGTCAAAATCTCAGTATGTTGGCAGCCACATTTAGTGTTGATGGAACATATATTCTCAACATGGAATTCATAATCTCTTAATGGAGATATAAAATATTCTATTGAGATAAGTTTAATGGGTTTGGTTATTCAGAGTGTTAGGCTTAAACACTTTAGTAAAGAGTTACTAAAGTATATATTTATGAAATTGAATTTCATAAATATATAATGAATAACTTAAAGGATTAAACCGAGTACTCAAGAATTAAGATGTAATAATTTTCAAAGTGGCAGTCTATCTTTATAACTTTGTATTACTACGAATATTTTATAAAGAGGTTTCATGTATAATAAAGTCTTGGGATATAATTTATTAATAAGACCTAAAATATAGTTATATTTATATAGTGCTATTAAATATAAGTAATGGTAACTTTGAACTTGTCAAGAGTTGACGGAGCCCAAGGCCCATTGGAGCTAGTGTCTTATTGGTTCCTTTTGGTCTCACTCCAAGCCACACACTAAAGCCCAATTGGAAAGACCTAATAGGCCAGCCCAATTAAATAATCAGTTAATTATAAAGGGAGAAACATAAATATTTTTATTAATGATATAAAAAGTGATGTGTATGTGAGAGTGAAACATACTTCCATTCTCCCTTTGAAAACTGATTGAGAAACCACACATCTTGGGCGTAAAGTAGAATTGGAGTGAAGATTAAAAGTATTCTTAAGTACTTCAATCTTTGGTTTTGAATTTTACCACACCAAGGTACGCTATCTTGTTCTTAAATTCTAAAATTTATATAGTGCATGTTGTCAATCATGAATGAAATAGATCCTTATTTGTTGCTTCCACTATGTGTTTTGTATGAGATACAAAACCATATTTTCCTTCACCTTTTAGCAGCAGTTTTGGTTTATTGCGGCATTTGACGTACGAATTCGCGTCAATTGACTTTTAGCGGCGGGTTATGTACACTGCTATTGGTGTCCACCTTTAGCGGCAGGCACACAACACTGCTATAGGCAATTAATTAAAACAGACTAATTGCACTTTTAGCAGCGGGTGGAAACGCAACTATATGTTCATACCTTTAGCGGCGAGTGATAAGCGCCGCTATAGGGTTTCATTTAATACATAAAATGTGCACCTATTGCGGCGCTTTTTGACTGCCGCTATAGGTACCTTTTTTTTTCCCCAGTGGGCTTTAAAACCACTGTTTGCATCAAATATATTGTTCATACCTGTTACAAAGAACCTGTAATAGTTTTAGCTCCACTAACACAATACCACAAATGTAATTAATTAACTACACCACAAATGTCTCCAAACTAACGTAATATTAACATAAAAATATATTATCAAATACATAACGTTGTCTATAACCACCATCATAAGATTAAAAAAAAAAATGTGGTCTTTTGAATAAAACAACCACTCAAAATAAGCTAATACTATAATCAAAGTTCCAAAGTGTTTAAAAGTATCCTTCAACACTTGCAAAAAATGCGGTTGTTCTTCCGTCGTTCTTTGTACACAAAAAGTCCTCAAACACCAAGATAAAACTTATAAGCTACTTGGTTGATAGGATGTGGCTGACGATTTTTGGAGAGCTGGAGAATGTTGGACCGAAGGAACATCCTACATACAAAGTATGATTACTCAATAAGTGCGTATAAATTGAATGGAATGACAAGAAAATATTACCAAGGACAAAAATGGGAACAAGTTAAATGAAGACATGTCTCTTACGTTTTTAACCTCTAAAAGTCATTTTAAAATTGACATGTCTCTTACTAATATGACTTACTCTTTTTTGATTAATATAACTAATTCACTTAATGATAATTGGGATGAATTTATATTAATTCATAGAGTAAAGAGTCATTACATAAAACTATTATGTTGATTATTTACTTTAAACTCCAAATTTTATGGCTTATTCAATTTTAATCTATAAGCCCAATTGTTAATATACTTGACCAACAATTGGCATAAGTAAAAATAGATAAACACAGTAGCAATCCCAATCACAAAAGAAATCAAGCACTCACAACAACAATGAAGTGCTTACAAAGAGAAAAACATTGACTAAGTCTTTGTTAATATTCCTAATTGCATTGGGGAGAAATTTGTTGCATTTGTTGAAGCATGCGAGTCATTCTTTGCTCCATTTCTTCGAATTGACTAAGTCTTTTCTTCATTTCGTCAAAACTTGCTAGTTTCTCCTCCATAGTAGCCATGGAAGCCTTCAGCTATGCAATTTCGTTGTCCCCTGCTTGACTTGAGTTTATTTCAATGTTCGTGAGAGCACTCTTGCTACTTCAACCACTTGGGATTGGACCAAATCCTACCCCACAAATATGACCTTTGCGCTCCTTACCCATCACTTTGGCAAACAAATCATCTGTTGACCATGCAATACTACCACTTGTGTCAGATGACTACAATTGATTCGAAGGCTCAACCAACAATTCCTTCATTTTGTCCTAATATGTGGCTTAGAAAAAAACAAAAAAATTTAGAAATCATATAATTTAAATGACCCCACAACATACATATGCATATATATAGGATGGGACAAGCAAGCACCAATATGTACCAGTAACCCCCAAGAGAAAATTGACAATCTTCAGGCAACTCACCACATGAAGCTCTCAAAAAAGAAAAGAAAAAAGGAAGTCATATACATCGACTGGGTATGCTGTAATATAACAAAGGTACTAAACATAGAGGCCTCAACTCAGTAAGAATAACATTTCCACATGAAATGGAGTTTGCTATGTAATCCAACAATCAAATGACCCCACAATAAAAAGAAATGCCTATTGGCTAACATCAAATTGAAATATATCAATTTAAAAATTAAAATAATCATTAATAAAAATTATCATTGATTCAAAATAGTTACACAAGTGTTCAAACAACCACATGGGATTTCATCTTATGCTTGGTTTTTGTCAAAAAAGACATGCTAGTTCAAAAGTTATATACAATATTTTGCAAGACTTCTAAGACTTGAATTATTTGAACAAAGCTTATCTTTGAGACAACTTTGTAGGGAAAAACTATAATATTGTTTCTTGAATTTCTATTTTTTTTACCCCAATTACAATGGAGAAATTACTCACCATTTTTGCTTTCACTATAGGATTAACTGCAAACTCATCTTTACGAGTATGTAGTATTTGATATAATATTGCATGCTTTACAAGACATCCATCCATTTTTGCCTACATTATGAACAACATATTTATGTAATGATGAATATTGGTTCCACATAAACTTTAGGAGAAGTTGAAATCATTTAAAAAATATTCAAAATACTTATTACATTTTTTGCAGCGTACACAGCATAGCTACAAGAACTAGTAGTATGTAAGTTATCCTGTTTAGAACAACGATCCTTATTCTTCTATGACTCTATCTACATTCAACAAAATTACATGTTTATATACACTATGCTTTAAGTATCTAAAGCTACTTTTAGGTAAAACCAAAATGCTCTAAAATATCATTTGGTATCTATTGGAAACCAAAGTAAAAGAATGAGAGGAACTACATGATGATAAAAAGTAACAATGCATATTAGGAAGCTTCACTTGCAGCAATATAGTGGACAGCAAAACATTACTAAATGAGCTTCCCATTATAGCTTCCCCAAAGTAGATACATTTTATGTCAATCTAGAAAGCAAAAAGGACATAAAGAAATGGAGAAGGCACTCAATTATGACCCAAAAAAAGTATGACAAATTTCTTCATAATTCTCAATTCACTTCATAAGATTCACACGGCTAAATTACCTGAACAACATACTCATGGCGATTCAAAAGCTTAATACCCACTATAAGATAATTACAAGCCAACAACCACCAAAAACATCACTGACTACAAAATGCATAGATTTAAAAAATTATTTAAACATTAAGAAAAGAAAAAGAAGAAGAAGAAGCAGAATGATAGATATAACTGTACTGATTTAATGATGAATACTTTTGGTAAATGAAAACTAGGAACTTTTAAGAAAGCTAACTCATTTTAAGAAATATCATTATAGGCCAAAGCAAAAAATATTAAAAGAAAGCGAGAACCTATTAAGAAAATCACTCCACACCACACACTTGCCTTTGTTTTTGAACCTTGACAAACTAGCATTTACCACCTCCAAGACTTCTACCAAATAAACAAATATGAAATATGAAACACAACTTCTCATATATACTAGTTTCACAAAAAGCACACATAAAACTAACAAATCCTATCTGAAAGCAATCCAATATGTATTCCCTCAATTTCTCAATAATCATTCTCCTTTTGGTATGATCCATGATGGAAAAGAGAGAGAAAACAAACATACCACTGCATCATTAGTATACCAATGATTGACAAGTATATCCCAATTTTGTGGTATGCATCCTTTGGGTCAGTTGTTCTTTACCCGTGCTTTATTTCTTGAATGAGGTATATAATGTTGTTTCTTCATCCTAGACTTATGATCCCTCCATGCCTTCCCAATTTTTTGTAAGGTAAATGTCTTCAAAGCCGCATATGCAATAGGATTACAAAGAACAAATCAGATTATACAACATATAAAACAAAGAAAGCATCTTACCATTTCACTTTCTCCTTACTTTTTTGTCAACATTTACAAAAGTAGAAATACAAAACTTACAATATTTCATTAGTTAGATTGATTTGAATTTCAGATGTATAATCAAAGAATATTCCCGAAAAACAAAGAAAAAAAAATCTGATAATATTGCACATAAAAACAGAGAACACATCTTACCCAAGAGTGGGTCTCTCCATCGAGCTGCAGGCATGAAACCGAAAAACTCAATCAATAAAAATGAATGGCTATATTTTAGCAAATTATGGATAATAACTGATAGTATCAAAGGTGGATTTTTTCAGCAAAATCAAACAAACCCAATTCAAAGATAAGATCAAAACAAATATTCCCCAAATAATAAAAATCCAAACAACAAGATCCCCCAACCATTAAAACCAAATTCCTGACATACCATCTCTAACTTACATCCAAAGTATTTTTCTTTATCAAAAAATACAGATTAGAGGGAAAAAAACCCTAAAATTTTTTTTTTTTACAAATAAAATAAAACAATAATAAAAAAAAACTAAAAAAGGGAAACTTTTTCCTTCATTTTTCACTACAAAAAAAAGAGTCTACTAGTAAGGGTCAAATGCCCTCGCAAAAATTCAAATATCGTCACAAAAGGTTATTAGCGAGAGCATATGGCCCTCGAAGGCTGTCGTATTTGCTTTTGTTGCTAAAAGAGATTTTGCAACCATACCTTCGCAAATAGATAATTTACGAAGGCAATCCACCATCATTATTGAATAAATCCACCCTCACAAACATATTTCCAAACGACGAGAAAAGTCGACGAATTATTTTTAGCGAGGGGAAGCAACCGTCGTTAACAACTATTTGTGAAAACCTTCATACCCTTGCAATTAATTATTTGCGAATTTCAAATTGATGACATACTTTTTAGAGACGAATAGTGTCGTCGTTAAAATTTATTTGTGAGGGCTTTTAACCCCTCGCAATTTGTTAGAAATAATAATGATGACGTTAAGCTGTCACTCAAAACGCTTTTTCAAGGGGTTAAGTGGCATCGCTATTCTATAAATTGCGAGAGACTTCATCGTCACTATAAAGTTATTTATGACCAAATTTTTATGTCATCAATGATAATTTTTTATATTTTTTATTATTTATTTATTTATAATTTATTTTTAAGTTATTTTATATCATTTTTGTTTAATTATCCTATTACAATAGTACAATGATTACTAAAAATTGATCCATCAAAACATAAAAATTCTTATAAGTTCAAACTTTAAAATATAGAATATACAAAGAAATCCTAAAATTAAACCATGACATAAAAATATTGTTTTAAACTTAAACAACTAGAATTATGACAAGATTTATATTAGTTTTCCTCTAAGTCACCCTCCAAGTTGTTTTCGACCTCCATGTTATTGTTTGAGTTGTCCTCTTCATCTCTGCTAGTCCTTAAAAAAAAAACATTAAACATGAGTTAAAATGAAACAATTAAAGTGAATTTGTATTTGTATCAATGCTTCAATAAATGAGTACACATATTACTATATCAAATATAATCATATAATATATCATAAACAATAGTAATAACTTTTATTTTAATTTAACAATAATAATAACTTAATTTGATTACTTAAACCACTATTAAAATTAAATATAAAAGGGGTGTAGGAATGAAGGAAGGACCATTCTTGTAATGATCTTCTTTCTTTGTGAACTTCTTAAAAAGATGATTTTTAATGTGAAACATCCAATCAGAATAGTGGTGTTTCACATATTCCACAAATGCCTTCTTCACTTCCTTGTCTAGTTGCTTATGCTTAAAATGTTGAGATATATAGCAAGCATACAGAGCTTTTAGATCTTTGGTATTCAGTAAAAGTCGTCCAAGCTCCATTCAGTTTTTGGTGAAAAAGAATAGTAATCTCTTAAGCAGCTTTTGGTGTAATGATTTTGGCTTTACTTTTACCTTCCCTTGCCATGTCTACCTTTTTTATTCTATTATGACTGGCTTGGAGACATCAAAGGGAGACCATTATCTCTATCCGTTTTTTTTTTTGTAAGCCCTGCCGCGTCTACCTACGATTAGTTAGTATTAATATGATGAAAGTATAATATAAATATGTATATTTCCAATACAATTGTGTTAAAGACATGATCCACTAGTAAAAGATGATAGACCTCATCCCCAATCCAACGATACTTGTTGCTACAATCAACACACAAATAATTGGTTTTTATATCTTTATTTATTGAATATTTAAATGCATACTCAAGAAAATATTTCAACCCCATTGATATACTCTGTGCACAATCTAGTAGAATGATGCATCCAAAAAAAATTGACTTTATCTCCTTGATATTTTTACATAACTCTGACATGTGATGAGAAATGCAATGTTGAAAAGCAAAGTAAATCATAAACACTAGCAAAAACAGAGTGCAATAAATAGGCCAAGATTTCAAAACTCTTGTTATCATGTGTATTTATCTTCAAGCACATTGATTACTATACTACCATTAATATAATCCAAAGTCTATCACGCATTGATCCCTATTTTGATTATCGAACCTAATTAAAATGATGATTTATGAAAAGTTTTCTTATATACTACATCTACAAACCATACATTAATGCGTCCATAATCACCAACATGAATCAATGGAAACCATGGTTGACATATACTACATTTAAGCTTGGATACAAACAATAATGATAAATTCAAATTCATGTTAATTTGAATTTCTCATTAGAGATTCATATCCATGATTTTTGCAAAAAATTAAAACACAAAAAAAAATACCAAATCATCTGATGCATCTATATGTATTAATAATATCTGAGAAAGGCTTTCGATTCTTTTAGTTAGTAAGCTAAAATTTTCTCAACTTCACAAGCATAGAACGAAATTCTGCTCATCAGCTACAATCAGAAGCCCAATCACTAAGCCAGATTTTCACTATTTAGCTTAATTTCAGCAAAAAGAAATCACAAAGCAACAAAAATTGAACAAAGATTTTCTATTTCCATGAATAAAAAAAGAGTTCAACAAGAAAATACTGTCATCAAGCTTACGTTTTCCAGGAAATATTTTGTCCCTGTATCTGAAAGCTTATTCAAATATCCTATAACCATATACAAAACCCATTAAAAATAAAATATAAACCATAAATTAGATATTGAAATAATAAAAAATAAAAAAACAAAAAAAAAACTCATTCTAGCCTTGCCAAAATGATCCATAACCTCACATAAGAATATTAATTGAAAATACTCACTCTACCCTAGAAGTCTTTGATCCTTTAAAATTTAGTCCTTTATGAGGCTAAATCGCTTAAAACACCCTTGAAATTGCAAGAAAATAACCCAAAAAAACCAACAACAAAAAAAATTTGGGAATTAGGGTTTACCTAAGAAAGAGCTACATAGCTCTGCGGTGGAGAACTGAGAGGAGAGAGAGACTAATTGGCTTAGGAAGTGTGAGACTGTGAGAAGAATTATTTTTTTCAAAGAGTGAGAGAGAGTGGGACCATGACTGTGAGAGTGAGTTCTGAGATGAGCGAGAGGAGAGACGGAGTAAGAGGGATAAATATAGAGTAAAAGAGTTGGGCGGGATATTCAATGTGCAAATCTTGCAGTCAATCACTAGATCGGCCGACTTCGGTAATGAAAAATGCCTGCTGACATCGTGCCAGGAGGATTCAGTGGAGCCTTCAGTGGGTCAACTTGGCGCGGCTCTTGGTGGTTCTGTCAGAGTCGGTGTAGTCCTGAACAGGCCTACGACCACAGTAGCTTTAAGCTTCATCAACTATCCTCCTTAATATTTTAATAATATTTTATATTAGATTTCAAATTGATAACAATGGTTTACTATCTGGTATGGTTAGTGATTTAAGTAAAAATCAATATTTAATCCGTAAATCAACTTTGACATTGTTATGTACTTATATACTTACTTATCTATTATGTTTGCTTTTGATTTAATTTTTTTTAATTTATCATATGAAAAATGCATTTGAATTATAGATCTTTATATTTATTTAGGGATTATTTTAGTCAAATTTTGTATTTATATTAATTTCATATATTAATTTATATTTAATCAATCAAAAAAATTATATTTAAATAATTATTAAATTAATTATGATGTCATCACGTTTCAATCTCGGTTTGACCTCGGTCCGACCTTAAAAACCTTGAACCTCTCCTTTTTACGATTCATTGAACGGTCTGAGTCTGAAAACCATGATCTCCACTAGACTAGCCAAAGTCATTTTTGGGAGAGCAAATCCAACAAATCAGCTCCTTTCCTCTTTGTTCACTCTCTCCCTTCTCAACCGAACTCATTTCTCTCTCTCAGGTGTAACATAACACAATCAAAACATTAACACAATCTAAAATTAGAAAAAAAATTTAATTAGAACATAATCAAAGCATCTCAATTCACTCTCCCTCTTTTTTTCATCACTATGGGCCTAACCATATTGAAGACCTAATTTTGATTGTCCCTTTAAAATGTGTGCAACATAGATTAAACAAGACACTTGTCCAATATTGAGGACATATGTCCCAAGATATCATACACGCATTTAGAATAATACTTGTGCTTAGATATAAATGGTTTCAATTTTATAGGGGGAAATGTCCTCACTTTAAATTCTTTAAAAAAAAAAACTCATGACTAGTGACAGTTATTGACGAGATAAAATAAAGATCTCAATGTTTTCCGTATCTCAATCACATTTTAAGGTGGGGGAGTCCTAATCATTGCAATGGGGGTTTTTGAAAAAATGGAAAACCTTTTAATTGAATTTAAAACAAAATTTTGAAGGAAGTGCTTTGGGTTAACTCCCCTATCACTCTCATATTTCGAAAATCCAACCATTAGATTACATGTTCTATATGGTCTTAACTTGGATGCCAATTGGATGAAATTTGTCATTTGGTCTATGAACTCATCTTCTATGCCATTATTTTATAGGCAAAAACTTAAATTTAAACAATTGATTGATAACGTGGCTATTAATCTTTGATCACCTTGAAATTTTATAAGCATGAAAATATGAAGATAATGTAATTTAACGGTAGATTTATCAAAATTCACATCGAATTAAGAAATATAGGATTGAGTTCAAGTTACACCTGACGTAATTCTAAAAAATGTTCCACCACCCAATAACTTATTATTGAATTCATATTTTGAAAATTTAACCGTTGGATTACATGTTCTATATGGTCTTAACATGAATGCCAATTTTCATTCCAATCGGATATAATTTACCATTTGATCTATAAACTCATATATTATGCGTTATTGTAAACTACTAAAACTTGAATCTAGACAATTGATTGATGGCATGGCTATTAATCTTTAATCACCTTAAAAATTTTTAAGCATGAAAAATATATGAAGATAATATAATCTAACGGTAGATTTGTCAAAATTCACATTGAAGTAAGAAATATAAGGTTGGGTTCGAGTTACACTTGATATAACTCTAAAAACTATTACACCACCCAATAACTTATTATTGAATTCATATTTTGAAAATCCAACCATTGGATTACATGTTCTATATGTTCTTAACATGAATGCCAATACTCAAGCCAATCAAATGTAATTTACCATTTGATCTATAAACTTATCTTTTATGCATTATTTTGAACTACAAAAACTTAAATTTAAGCAATTGATTGATGATATGGCTATTAATATTTAATCACCTTGAAATTTTATAAGCATGAAAAATATATGAAGATAATGTAATCTAACGGTAGATTTGTCAAAATTCATATTGAATTAAGAAATATAAGATTGGGTTCAAGTTACACGTGATGTAACTCTAAAAAATGTTGCATTACCCAATAACTTATTATTGAATTCATATTTTGAAAATCCAACCATTTGATTACATGTTCTATATGTTCTTAACATGCATACCAATTTTTATACCAATCGGATGTAATTTACCATTTAATCTATAAACTCATCTTTTATGTATTATTTTAATGGGAAGAAATTTTTATTCACTTCTAAGAGAGAGAGTGTGTGGGGAAAAAAGGCCCAAGTACGTTTTTGGCCCATGGGCTTGCCCGAGGATGGGTTAATGGTAATGACGATATCAAACTTATAGCCCCAGAAGCAAATGTGGCAGATAAGGTGGACATATATAATCCGAGGAAGAATACCTCCTCGGTTGAGTACAGCAAGGATCAAGTAGTACGTCATGGTAACCAGAACGATATTTTAGATGGTCTTGAGGATGAAGATATGTGGAAAAGAGGGCATAGAGAGCAAGAAGGGTAAAGAAAATATCTGAGAGAAAGTTGCTACTATCGTATTGAATGCTCTGTGCCAAAGTCTTTGGTCGCATTTATGAGGAAGTGATACCTGAATAGTGATTTTCAGCCTTATAGCTATTACCTAGGGACTTCCACAAGAGGCAGATGGGACAAGTATCAAAGGGAGCAACTTGAATCTAAGGGAAGGAGGAAGGGACGATAAAAGGAGGAGTAATGTTGTACAAGAGGGGGGAGACTTTTGTAAAGAATCTTTAAAGTAAGAGGAAATATAAACATCTGGTCCTCGGCTTGAGTCCGAGGATAAATTTCATCTTATAAATTTGTTCATTTACATTACTTTGTGGTCTTGGGCCATTGTGATTACCGTTCAAGCTCATTAGACTCAAGATTTCTAGCCCACACTCTATAAATTCATTGTATCGAGCTTTTTGGGCCGACGTCCTCCTCTTTGTTAGGCTGAGGCACAAAACGTGACCTTACACACACACACACACACAGGACGAAATTCTTGAATTTTAGGCTACCATTTTGAAGTTGAAAGTGTTATCATTTTTTTTATGGGTACAATTGTTTAGAAAATAAGGATAGATATTTCTTACATATATATATAAGTAAGGTTTTTTTTTAGACTGTAAACAAAAGGTTCATCTAAAGAATACAAAGTTCTATATGTTTATGTTTCTTTTTATTTTTCTTTGAATTTTAGAATAACTTTTATCTCCAAAAAAAATTAATATTTTAATGATTTTTTGCGAAGGTCAATCGTGGCCTTCGCAAATATTTTAGTATTAGTAAGGGCATATTTTTAACCCACACAAAAAATACACTTTTTGCAACGGATTTTTATTGTCCCTCGGAAATAATTTGGTGCGAACATTTCCCTCCAAAAATGTTGACATTTTAATGATTATTTGTGAAGGTTGATCTTAGCCCTCACAAATAATTTAGTATTGGTGACAGCTTTTTTTTAACCGTCACAAATAACATACTTTTTGCGAGAGATTTTTAATTGTCCCTCACAAATAATATGGAGGGAAAATTTCCCTCCAAAATATTAGTATTTGTGATGGCTATAATACATAACTACAACAACTTTTCTTGTTGGTCACAAATATTTCACATTTTATCAAGTATTTGCAAGGGCTTTATTTTGACATCACAAATAAGATTTTTTTAGAGGGCTTTTTGGGTCCGTCAAAAATTCTTGGTCGCTAATAGGCATTTTTCTTGTAGTGTTTCTTTTTGGGAAAAACCAAATAACATAAAAAAAATTCCTGCACAAAACTCTACTCCATATAGAGGCCAAAAACCTATAAGATCGAATAATTCAACAAGAATCCAAATCAAAATAATTCGAGTAGATTTTGGTTAACATAGAAAAACCAAAATTTCTCAAACTTACCCAAGAGAGGCAGAGTCATGGTGACCCACAATCAACGAGTGCTTTATCTCATTGCCTGAATCGAATTTCTTTCGCTACTAATGGTGGTGGCGGCGGTGGTCTAGGGTTTCCAACCCTCTCACCCTTGCCCTCTCTTGCTCGTCCCTCTCTCTCTCTCTCACCGATTTCCCATAGGTGTGAGTCACAGTGCTTCAGCGGTCGTTGTGGGTCACTTGGTCATGGTGGATCTGGGTCATGGGTCACAGTTTGGTGGTGGATCAAATTTGGTGGTAGGTAAAATTTTGTGATGGCTGGATTTTGTGTTTGTGATGGTGGTTGTTTTCTGATTTGGTGATTCGATGGCTGGGTTTTTGTTTTGTGATTGGTGATTTGAAAATTGTAATGGATGGGTTTTGGTAGTTGTTTTTTAATTGGTGATTTGTGATGGCTGGGTTTTGTGATTTGGTGGTTGTTTTGTAGTGGTGGTGGCTAGTGGTGGGTTGATTTTAGGTTGGGTTTTATGGTGGTGGCAGGTGGGTGGGTAATGGTGGCTAGTGGTGATTATGGGTTTGTTAGGTTGGGTTTGCTGTGGGTTGGGTTGGCTAGTGGTGACTATGGGTTTACAGTGGTTTGTTTTTGTTTGTGATTTGATGGTTGGGGGTTGGGTGGTGGTGGTGGCGGTTGTGGCTGTGGGTTTGTGGGTAGTGGTAGAGATGAGATAGTGAAGAGATTTCTTCTAAGAGAGAGAGAGTGTGTGTGTGTGTGTGTGGAAGACTAATGAAATGGCTAAAAACAATAAGGCACTAAAAATGGAAAGGGAAAAAAAAACAGAGGAAAAATTTAGGGCTAGGTTGGGGCAATTTAAGGTCTATTGCTATGGGTCATTGGCCTGCCGCTAGATCTAAGCTGAAGGCCGCTAAAGTAGGTCTGTTACTGCAGGTCATTGGCTCACCGCTATAGTACGCCGTAATAGATCTCATGTACAGTGGTAGGCCAAAAATGCGCTGCAATAGGTGACATATAGCGGCAGTTTTCGTACCCGCCGCAATAGCTCGTTTTTCTTGTAGTGAGGGTTAGGTGTTTTGTAGTTTGCAAAGACTTTCTTTCAGTAATAGTGTCGAAGTAGGGGACTTCATGGAAAAATAAAAAATAATGGTTGTTTTTCTACTAAGGCCATGTGCCTAACTGTACTTGGATTTATCATCTCAAAAGATGATAATGGTGGCAGGTGGGAGGAAAAAAAAATTGTATCCGTAAAAGCCCAAGTGATTTGATTTAGATGATATTATCATGTATCTAGTTTTGTTCTTATCTCAAACTGAACTAAGAAAGTATATGTGTGTGTGTGTGTGTGTGGATTTTTGTGTGCCCGGGTACCGTTATAAGTTTTTCTTGAATTATTTTGATTATTGAGTATAGTGCTTGAAAATTGTTTAGGTGATATCTAAGGACTTTAGAAAGTGTTAGGGAAAAGTTCTTTGTGGTGAGTTAGCTGAGGTAAGTAACCTTATTCTAATTGGTTTTATTTTGTGTATTTTAACTATTGAAAATTGTTTACAGTTATTACAATTTTATTTCTATTGTATTACTGATTTCAAGTAAAAAATTATTACAAATATATCTGATTACTGAATATATGATGTATTTTATTTAATTGTTTTTAGCTATACTGATTCAAAGTAAAGAATAAAGAATTTCTACAAATATATATGAGCATTGCATATAAGATTTATTTTCTTTTCTTTTCTTTTTACTTTATTGATTTAAAGTAAAGAATATAGAAATGTCACAAATATATTTAAAGATTGAATACATGATTATATATATATATATATATATATATATATATATGTATTTTAATAAGATATATTTTTGTTAGAAACTATGATTTTATATATATGATTATGGACAATCTGACTATGAATTGATTTTGATACCTAAACTAATGGTGGTTATTCATTGGTACTCTACTACCCAGCCAATGAGGTTTTTCATTGGTACTCTAATACCAAGCCAATGGGGGTTATTCATTGGTACTCTGATGCCTAGTCACGTGGTGACTTGAAATTCACCTGGTAGGAGTTTTGCCTTATGAAAGTTTTCCTCATTAGTCAACAAATCACTGTGTGAGCAATTTAATTTCCACTATACTCTAGTTTAGATTGGTGATTTGTTCATGCCTCTACAACATTGCATGTAATTTGGATAATTAATCAACTTCGGTAAGTGAATTAATTAACCGGGGTCCATCTTTAACCTAACAAGTTTCAAAGAAAATATCATTGAATTTGAGTTCGAATTGTTATTATATGTTAGGGTCATAATTAATAAAATTGGCTAATCCTTTGATAAAACGCACTTTACTTGTAATTGGGTAGATCTAGGATGGTTTAAGACTTCAAGAAACATGTTATTTAAGTCAAGTGTTAAAGCCATGCAAATCTGTCCAAAAAACAAGTAAAGAAGTGTTGTTCATTAAAACTTGATAGATGTCTCAACAGAAGCCTATCTATCGAGAATAAATGTTGAAGCTCGATAGAAGCTGTATCTGTAGAGAATTATGAAATCTTGTGTACGGTTTCTTTTCTCATAACCCTAGACATATATAAGGATTATTTTAAAGACCGTCACAATGTTGTTGCATAAGGAATCAGAGAATCCCTACATGCATTGTGTGACCGAAGGCAGAAATTGTTGTAGTTCATCATTCTCTTTGTAGAAGCTACTACATCTTTGCACGAAGGGTTTTGTGACCAAGGAGCTTCTTGATCTTCATGTTGATGAATTGATGAACTTTGTAGCCAACATCTTCCTTAAGTTGGTGTGTTAGTTACGTACTGGGATTAGTGCATCATTGGTTAGTCACGTACTGGGATTCGTGCATTGAATAGAGAGATTGCCGCTACAATGTAAGTCCCTTAATACCTCTCTATCTATCGAGAAATTCAAATTCTAAACATTCTTTTCTATTTTCAGCCAATGATCATAAGGATTTTCTAGGATTCTGTTTTCTAACCTACTAGATGATATAAAAGCTTTATTTTATAGCCATCATCATACACACACACCGACACACACACACACAGAAACTCGTATTGAGATACACACTTTTTGTGAAGCTACTGTGTTCCTGTGCGCCATAGAGATTTGTAACCAAGTTGTTTTCAAATCTACAAGTGTGGATTGAAAAACTTTGCATCCAACAACTATCAAGTTGTTAGGCAATTAGTCACAGATTAGAGATTTGTGCAAAGAAAAAGTATATACAAGATCAAGTCTAGTTGGAGATTAGCATAAGGTCTCAACTGTAGGTCGGTATTTTGGGATAGGCCTGATAATGGAAAGATATATAATACTTGCAATCACTTATTCTTGATTAGTGGATTCTTCGAGAGTGGTGACCTGAAATTCACCCGGTTTTTGCCTTGTGAAAGTTTTCTTCATTAGTCAACAAATCACTATGTGATCAATTTAATTTCTGCTGCCCTCTAGTCTAAATTGGTGATTTTTTCATGCCTCCCAATATTACATATAAATTGGATAGTTAATCAACTTGAATATTTGAATTAATTAATCGGGGTCAATCTTTAACCTAACAAGTTTTAAAGAAAATATCATTGTGTTTGAGTTCAAATTGTTATTATAAGACCCTTGAAAGCGTAAATGCATCAACTACTTCTAAATAGGAGATAAAACAATTTTGGTATTTTGGTATTTCTTTTATGAAAAATTTGGTATGTTTTTAAATAAGAAAGTAACCGCATTTATCGGACATGTTATCTGCGTTTGTTATTTTATGTGCACTCATGAATCATGGTTAATCTTAATACCCAAAAAAATTAACTTTTAAAATAAATGATTTAGGAGTGCAAATAGGTAAAATCGAAATTTTAAATATCATTTTTACCTTCAACCTTTCCAATTAAAATATTTGCAATGTTGCATGCCAGGACTTGTCCCAGAGAAAGGATGCAATATAATAGAAATAAGTGGGAAAGTCACTACCGAATAATGCAAAACAAAATGACATCCACTAAAATTTGGAAAAGGAGATAGAGATCAATGCGGGGATAAATACAATGTACGTTAGTATTCTAACGAAAATATCCATATGCAGACAATTAAAATCCAACTACTCCAATTCTTCAAAAATTAAAAAAATTCAACTACTGCATTAGTTGGCCAACCAAGGGCTAAAATGCTTCCATGTGCCACACAAATGCTTCACAGTTCACACAAATGCTTCCTCATTAGTCGATAAATTACTGTGTAATTAATTTTATTTCTGCTGCATTAGGTAATCGAATTAATTAATCAGGTCAATCTTTAACCCAACAAGTTTCATAGAAAATATCATTGCCTTTGAGTTCAAATTGTTGGTATAAGACTCTTGAAAACAAGAGGATTACTTAGCGTAAATGCATGAACTTCTTCTAAATAGGAGATAAAAAAATGTAGGTATTTCTTTTATGAAAAATTTGGTATGTTAGTAAATAAGAAAGTAATGGTATTTATCAAACATGTTATCTGTCTGTGTTACTTTATGTCCAGTCATGAATCATGGTTAAGCTTAATACCCAAAAAAAATTAAATTTTAAAATAAATGATTTAGTAGTTCAAATAGGTAAAATCGAAATCTGAACTATCATTTTTACCTTCAACATTTCCAATTAAAAGATTTGCAATGTTGCATGCCAGGACTTGTCCCAGATAAGGGATGCAATATAATAGAAGTGGGAAAGTCACAACCATTTTTTTTTTTTTTTTTTTTTTTTGGAGAGATATGTCACTACCTAATAATGCAAAACAAAATGACATCGACTGAAATTTGGAAAAGGAGATATATCAGTGCTGGGACAAATACAATATACGTTAGTATTCTAAAGAAAAATACAAAATGACAGCCACTGAAATTTGGAAAAGGAGATATATCAGTGCTGGGATAAATACAATATACGTTAGTTTCTAAAGAAAAATATCCAGATACAGACAATTAAAATCTAACTACCCCAATTCTTCAAAAATTAAAAATAAATAAATCAACTTCACCATTAATTGGTCCAACTGTTAGGACATATGTGGAGATTGTTAGGGACATAATTGTTGTAATTAGCTAATTCTTTGACAAAACGCACTTTACTTGTAATTAGGTAAACCTAGGATGGTTTAAGACTTCAAGAAACATGTTGTTCAAGTCAAGGGTTAAAACCATGCAAGTTTGTTGAAAAAACAAGTGAATAAGTATTGTTCATTAAAGCTCAATAAATGTCTCAACAGAAGCTATCTATCGAGGTTTAATGTTGAAACTCAACAGCAGCTTGACAGAAGCTGTATCTATTAAGAATTACGAAATCAAACTTTTCAAATCTGATTACATGCATATCCAAGTGTATTTGTGTAGGGTTTCTTTTCTCACAACTCTAAACATATATAAGGATTTTAAGGGCCATCACAGGGGTTACAAAATAGATGCAAAGTGATTATTCATGCATATTGTGATCGGAGACAATTTGCCCTAATTCATCATATTCTTTGTAGAAGCTACTGTGTCTTTACACCAAGGGTTTTGTAACCAAAGAGCTTCTTGATCTTCATCGTTGGATGAACTGAAGAACTTTGCAGCCAACATCTTCCTCAAGTAGGTGTGTTAGTCACGTAAGTAGATCCGTGCATCAATTGGATAGTCACGTACTAGAAGCCGTGCATTGAAAGGAGAGATTATTACTACATCATAAGTCCAATTAGGTATAGGGTAAGGGTTCAACTGTAGGTTAGTATTAGGTATTGGAATTCCTTTTACTTGTAACCGCTTGTTTTGATAATAGTGGATTCTCGGGAGTGCTGACCTTAAATTCATCCGATAGGATTTTGCGTCGGTGGTTTTTTTTCATTCATAAACAAATCACCTGTGTTAAATTTATTTTCCACTACATTTAATTTAGTTGGTGATTTGTTTGTGCTACCACATTATTGCATGTTAAATTGATTTAATTAATTCGTTTAGGTAATTAATTGATTAATTTACCAAAAGGGTCAATACATTTTTTGGCCTATCAAATGGTATTAGAGCAAGTACACTCTGATTAGGATTAACTTTATTGTGTGATCTATTGACCCCTGTTTGTCATGGATAGAGGACAATCTCTAATTATACATCCTTTATTTGATGGCACTAACTATACATACTAGAAACTACGCATGAGAACTTTCTTGCAATCTCTAGATAAGAAGGTGTGGCAAGCTGTGGAAATTGGCTAGACTAAGTCAAAGGAAGCGTCGGCTAATTGGGATGATGCCAAGATTAAAGTGGCAAACTTCAACAACAGAGCATTGAATGCTCTACTTAGTGTGGTCAACAACGAGGAGTTCAAGAAGATACCCTCAACTAAAACTGCTAAGGAAGCAGGACCATCCTCTAGACAACCTATGAAGGAACTAAGGCTATCAAGGATTCAAAATATTCTCGAACCTAAGATTGTAAGAAAGGTGCTCAGATCTCTGCCTAAGAGATTCCATGCCAAGATCACCGTCATTGAAGAATCCAAGGACATTGATAAAATTCCTTTGATGGAGCTGATTGGCAACTTGCAAGCCTATGAATTAGGTTTGACTAGAATCGAGAAAGCAAGCAAAGGTAACAGCATGGCACTGAAGGCCAAAAACAATGAGACTGATGAGTCTTCTGATGATAAAGATTCCAAAATGAAATCCTACATCACTAGGCAATTCAAGAAGTTTATAAAGAATGCCAATTCGAAAGGATTTGATAAAGACCGAGAGCAATTCAGTTCTTCTTAATTCAAGAGCCAAGCCACAAGAAAGAAGAATGTTAAGGATGGTGGTCAGTACACTGTTCCCTTTGGACCAAATTGCTTTTGATGTCAAGGATTTGGACACATGAACCAAGAATTTCCAACATATCTCAAGACTATTGGGAAAAGAAAGGTCCTTGCTGCTACCTTGAGTGACACCAAGCCTGAGGATGAGTCAGATGACAGTGATGACGAGTGAATCTTGCATGCCTTCACTGTTACAGTTGATCCTATTGATAGGACTACGGAAATAGTGGAGGAAGAAGAGGATTTGGTGGACTAAAAGTTTAAGAAAATGGATGATTAAGATGACATCTGATGAAGCAAAATATTGTCAGTTGATGAGGGTTCGTCCAGATGAACGTCAGTCGATGGTAGCTCGTCTAGGTGATGATTGTATCGCTCTTGCGTCTTTGAATGAGGTAGAAGTTTCTTTAGACGGCCACCGGTGCGGTGCCTGCCACAATGCCTCATGCCTCCGATGCCAAAGTTAGCACAAAAGAAAAAGAGCTTTATAAAGGAATCACTTCGCCTCTGATACAATTGTGTTGATGTCTCGTTCCTTATGTTGGTGGTGTAAAGGCTTTATATACCTTCTTCTGGACTCTAGCCATTGTGGCATTAATTCCTGGCTTAATGGCGCTCCTGGCCAAGTAATGGATCTTTAATACGCTTCCAACGGTCTACCCAGCTGGTGTCGTAACCGCTCGAGGTATTACTGTCGGCATTGAATGATTTTGGTATCATCGTCAGTGACGTGGCAATGTTTTGTTCGTCATAGGGGAGTAGGGGTCGTCTGCAGCATTATTTTCGTCTGTGAACCCTCTCGTCAGCTCCATCAACATCCATACAGCCTATGCAAAATTGTACAAGGTCTCAAAGAAGCATAAGAAATTGTATAGGTTGGCCACCAAGAAGCTTAGTGATGTGGAACTAGATTGAGAGGAACTCTTTACCAAGGTTGAAGAAGCCAATCAAACCATTGGAGCACTACGGTTCGAGAATAATATTTTGGCTGAAAGGAAAAAAAAGCTCAAAGCAAAACTGTTCCAGGTTAGAGCTCAATTGTAGAGGACTTCAAGTGCAAAGCTCGATGAGATGCTGAGTTCCCAGAAAGTTGCTTCTAACAAAACTAGTTTGAGGTATGATTTATCTTCTCCTAATATTACCTCTTCTAGTACTATTGTGTTTATCTCACCTGCTAATAATGTTAATTCTGAGAACAATAAATGTAAAACTGATATATTTAGTGAGAATATAGACAAGGGCAAATCTAATTTTGGAGCCCCCCCTAAGCCTGAAAAGAAAGAGACCAAAAACCCTAGGACTGAGAAGGTTAATAACAAAAAGTCTCAACTAAAGAAACTGCATCTTTGTCATCATTATGGAGCTTCAGGGCATACTCGTCCAAATTGCTACAAGTGATTATCCACTCAATAAAGCAATTGCATGATCTCGTTTAGAAACCAGAATTAGTTTCCATCCTCTTTTGCTCCTCTTGGAGATCTTCTTAAGGCCCTCATGTTCTTTTCAAACTTAAATGGTTTCAATTCTTCCCCCTCACCACCAGATCTAAGGTTCGCTCAAAGGAAAGGTTCTTCCAAAGTGTGGAAGGAAAAAGATTCAAAGTGATTTAGCCTTTTTTTTTTCTCTCTCTCTCTCTTTCTCCCCTTATGGTTATGCATTACTTGTGTGTATAGCTTTCTTGCTTGAGTCAGTCTAGTTTTTCTGCTTTGCTTTGTTTAATATGTTTTTGTTTATTTGCTTTCAGTTCTTGCTTTTTTTTTTTCATTAAAATAAAATAAGAAAAATGCAAAAATAGTGTGTGTTTGTGTATATTGGTACTTGTGTACCCTTGATGGTCATTGAAACAAAGTTTTCTAAACTTTGTATCTTTTGTAGCTTAGATGAGCATCTCAATGCACTACTAAGTAAGTGACTTTTATGGCTCGTGTTTGTGATGAGTACAATTAAGTAATCTTTTATACTTAACACTCATATCACTCTTTTTTATGGAAAGGACTAAAAAATCCTAAGAGAAAGGCATAAATAATCATCTCACCATTAAAGTCCACCAATCATGTATAGCATCTGTATGCTTCAGCATAACAAAATTATGATGTTAAGCTTACATAATTGGGTATTTCTTCTCTCTCTCTCTCTCTCTCTCTCTCTTATATGTCCATGCATGATATGTTCAAAAAGAAAAATATGCAAAGAAAATCAAAAGTAAAAAGAATCAAAATGCTTTTAAATATGGTTGCAAGCGTGTTTTTAGGAAATGTGAAAGTTATAAGATGTACCTCAAAATCAATAGTCCCCATCAAGTAGTTATGATTGTGTGTGAGTAATATTGATCTTCTCATATCTCAAATTGTCATAATATGAGACATTTATGCACTCTTACCATGTTTTTCACACACAACACACAAATTCTTTGCTACTTTTGATACATGTGTAAGTACAATGTGATTTAGCCATTACAAGGAATACGTGTGTTAATGTATACCCACTAAACTGTCTTAACTTGTTTTTGAAATATAAAATTAGTTAGACTTGTTGTGTGTGTGTGTGTGTGTGTGTGTTTGGATCTTTGAATGCTTTGCATTTTCTTGTTAAGAGATGTTTTAGAGAGCTTCATATGTTGATTGAATCTATGTTTGAGTAGCTTGCTTGTTGCATTCATCTCTTTGTGTTTTTCCTATCTTTGAAAAACATCTTTTCTTCAAGCTCGGCAGCTTCTCAACAGATTCTTATCTATTAAGCCCCTTGGAATTCCTTTCTTGACAAAAATTATCGCATACTTGATCCATCAAGCTTTCTGGAATTTGTCTCGATAGTTTCTTAACAACTTCATGATTCATTGAGAAACTTTCTATTTGGCCGATAGATTCTCAACAAAATCTCAATCCAACGTGGTATTTTTGCCGTCGACAGATTCTTGACAACACCTTGACAAATTCATATCTGTCAAGATTTAGTGCTTGATAGATCTCGATAGCTTCTCAATCCATTGAGCTGCGATTTCTATATATACTAGCGTGTAACTCGCGCAATGCGCAAGGTCATTTTATGATTTAGGGTCAGCTTTACAACACTCACATAAAAATCCTTTGATAGGTTTGGCATTTGTCTTTTCATATAAGACATGCAATATATTACCCTATATTTATGTTGTTGTCATTAAAAATCTTGAATTTGCATGTCATCAATATGTGTTGCTTTATAAAAGAATTTTTTTAAAGAAATGTAAAGGTTATTATAATATTTTTAAAATTGTATACGTACAATTGATACCTTTGTCTCTAAGTTCCATTCCAAGTCTTCTATTTCAGTGAAATGTTACCTTCATAAATTTTCACAATAGCTTAAATGACTATTACAATGAATGATCCTTTATATGTTTCGTAGAAATCATAATCTTTCTTATCTGCCTTTATAGCTTTTACAAAAACTTGTGAAAAAAAAAAGGTACTTAAAATATATGAGGCTCTAGAAACTAAATTTTATTTATTGTATGTATACCAGCTTAACAATTATAATTATCTAAAATCCAAAAATGCTAGTTTTGTTTAAACAAATAAACCGTAAAAACACTTTTGAACTTTGTTTAACACCAAACTCAGTTTTAACTATTTAATTTAATATTCCCATTCATATTAGAGTGGAAAAATGAATCCACAAAATAGAGCATATATGCTTGGACAATGAAAATAAAACTGAACATTATCTTGATGAAAGAATTAGAGAAAAAAAAACCATAAAATTCCATATCCAATCATTTTGACAGGAAGCAAACTTATTTAGAACTAACACCTAAAAATTAAAGAATTAAGATATCTACTTTGGCATTGTAGGATATCTTAAGAATTTCAATATCGTTGGAGTCTTAAATTTGCTCACAACAGTATAATGATGTAAAAAAATATTTACATGGTACTAACATGCATTGTGAAGGAATGAGAGGAACAAAACCTATAGTAAACAAAGATGACCCACAATCCAAACATGTGTGATCATAGCTAGAAAAAATAAGTAACAAGATAATTCTCATCATAGTCAAACTTTCTTTAAAATGTTGATTTTCAATTGGAAATCTTATAAATTATATGTTAGCAATACCATTAACCACTCTTCAATTGGCATATTTGATCCGCATATAAGGAAAAATGTACAATAGAGAAAACATTGAAATTAGAGACTGTATAAAATTGGACAAACAATAGTTAACATTACTATAACAATTTAGTAGGGTTCAATCAGTGTTCATGCACTGCTTCATTTAAACATCTACAATAATAATAATCTCTAAGAAAATGCATCAATTAACCTTTTTTTTAACCACAGTAAAACAAATATGTACAATTTGCGAATCTCAACAATAATAGATGATTTAAAAGTTCTCTATGACCAAATAGAATAATATCCCAAAACAATAACTAAATATATCCTTCTACATAACTCTTGTAGACGACATCCATCCCATATAGCATCTTGCCAAGGACAACATGGCATTCCATCGAAGGGGTAAAAAAAACATGGCATTCCATCCTACCTTTTCAAGGAAACGAAAAGCAAGCATGTAAAATAAAGAAAAAAAAAATCCAAGTTATAAAAAATGTGCACTAAACAGATTGTGTAAATTATCATTGTTCAAATACATTTTAAAAATAATATATAAAGAAATCCTCCACATGTTGCTGATTCAGCACATAAACACTCAAATTCATGAAATGAGTCTACCCACACCTAAATATGAAAAAAAGATCTTGATCTACCTAAATATGAAAAAAAGATCTTGATCTACCTTAATCAATAAAATCTTCAAATTAGAACTCGAATCAAACCATTCACTTACAAACCAACAACTTTGAGTACAACACTAATTATTTAATAGGAAAAACAACCACCTGAGCCTATATTCAAAAATTAATGAAATTAAGATGGATGCATGGAGTTCCAAAATAACTCTACAAAACAAAGTATTCAATAATATGAAAGATAGAGACTAACAATTAAATAGATAAAAGAGAGAGAGAGAATTTTGCGTTCCTAGGCCTCTTAGATTTTACTGTTCTCTCTTCATACCATAAAATTGAACCACAATACACACATACATAAAGTGGGCCAAAATTCCAAGGTTCGGTAAATTTTCCTATATGAATTTTAAAATATGGCAACATTAATAACATGAACAAAAATGGAAGTCAAGTTTTTTTTTTTTCCCCTTGTAAATTTAAGTCAACTCATTTACTTGGAAATTCTTCACAACCACTCATTTTCTGATCCATGGATTCCTTGAGTAGCAGCACAACAATTGGACCCATCTTCCACCAAAGTATCATCTGTCCTTACGTTCAACCTAGTTTCTCCAAAGAAATGGCCCATGTCAACATCGGTATTTGATAGTCAAATGTGAATTGAAAGTTTTATTTTCAAATTTTAACAAAAGAATGTTTAAAGAACTAATAATGGTTTCTTGATGTTTTTGCCTCTTTAGTACATTTCCTATGTACGGGGCTGTGTTCTTCTCTAATATTTTTTTTTTTGTTACTTATCAAAAAAAAAAAAAGAACTAATAAGTACAGAGTGGTAGAAAGAGAAGCGAACCTCTTGACGCATAAAAGTTCATACTTGTACCAAGTGAATGCAACAAAGAGCAATCATGAGTTAATGCCATTCTATCCCACCTTTTTTTTTCTTTTCCTTTTTTTCATTTTTAGCAATGACCATTCCCCTGAATTTCATAGCCTAAGTAAGTTTATTTTGTAAACTATTTTATCTTTCATGCCATTTTCTTTTGGATCGTTCCTCAAACATTAGCATTCGTCTTTTTAGGTGTCCTTCTCTTACATTTTCCTTTCTTTTCTTTTCTTTTTTCTTTTTGCTATCATATCATGGTAAAGGAAAAAATAAATTTTAGCATTTATTTTTAGAACAACTCAGCTGAGTTAAATATACTTTTTTTGAAATTCTAAAATGAAAATGGTCTAAAAGCAAAAGTATCATTTTTTTCCCTCTTTTTTCTTTTATTTAGCAAGTAATCAGAATAATGAACAAATATAGATTCCATAAGCAAAACTATCTACATCAGACAAATAGTGCAATACTTGTATTAGTAGTAAAGCAGTAAATGATCTGATTAATGGTTTTATATTAACTATTTATATATAACTTTTATGCAATAGGAACTTTTTTTAAAAATTTTTTACAGAAATTGTTAACAAACCTTGAGTCGTTGTAGTTAAGTATGCAGCTCTTTATCCAAAAATGAAAGTAGAACCTACAAAATAAGTATTTTTTTAGTTTTTTTTTTAATTAAAATAATTTGTAAAAACAGAATAACGGAAATCGATAATAGTGCAGTAAATGACCACCTAAATCAAGCTAATACCTACTCACAAAAACAGCAGCAAGAGAATTAGCTCCTACATCCTTTGCAATCTTTAATAGTCGGAAACTGATTCACATGCTCAGGTACATTATAGAGGTACAGAACTACAGAGATTGCAATCTTTAGGAGGCAGCAAACAAATGTGCAAGATCTGGAAGACAGCATCGAAAACAGGTCATTCTAAGCTTTAGTAGTTGGAAACAGATTCACATGCTCAGGTGTAGGATAAAGAAGGCAGAAAGTGACATGTGGGATTTGTTCTTTTTTATAGAAATGGGGATTTGTAAAAGTTTTCTTTCATGGTGACTCCTTGAAGGCTTTAAAGGCATCAGCAAGACTTCTGAAGCCAATTTGAGCACAAAAACTGTAAGACTTCTTAAGTAAAATGTAATCGAATGTAAATATTATCGTAGACTTAGAGATTCATAAATAAAAGGGACAAAGAAGTAAAGGAGGAAAGAAAGGCCAAACTAAATACCGAGCCTAGATGCTGAATATTAAGGAATCAGAGAGAGAGTTAGAAATGAGTTTCCTTCCATTATCAACACCAACTCTACAACGTAAGGTTTTTTTTTTTTTAATAATTTTTAAATGAGGAAGAGGCAAAACTAAAGATTTTTTTTGAGGTAATTGTTCAAATAATTCGAGCAAAACTAAAACAGAATAACACTGAATCACTGACTCTAAATGCTCAGAATTCAATAATTGTTTAGCATCTATAATTTTGAATGTAACTATGGAACTTTTTTTTTTTTAATTCTATTTCATTAATTGTTTATACAGATTACACGCAACTGTGTTTCTTTTGTAAAATAACACTAAACTAATCATAAATTAATCTCAAAAGCCAATTCTTGCTCGATTTTAAAAAGATAGCACAAATTTTCCTCCTAAATCTTGCCTCCTGAAAGGAATTATATAATAATGAGAAATCTGATTGAACATTCATAAAGAACTTATATTTCTCAATGTCCTACCATTTAAAAAAAAAAAAAAAAAAAAAAAAAAACTTGATATAGAACTTATATTTACAGACAAAACTAAAAATTGTTGAACTTGCTTCATTTAAAAGGAATATATATAGAGAGAAATTGATGAGCAGAATATTGTAAATTGCTTCAGGTGGTGTGGCATATGGGAAGTAAAAGCAATGGTGTTTTCTTTTGGAATTGGAAATCTCACAAACAGAAACCTTTCAGGTAGATTTGTTCTGATTTCTACCCCACAACTACAGAGTATTGTTACTATGACATGATAGAGACATTATAATGAAAAGTTCACATTGGTATAATTAAAAATTATGTATTTTTAAGAAATATATATGCAGTATGTATAATTGAAATGAAAGAAATTAAAGTATAAAGATAGCTTTAAGTGAAAAACAGACCATCAAAAACTAACAAACACCTGGAGTTGTTGTTTCAAATTGTTCTAATATAGGGAAATTCAAAATCCAACTACGGAACTTGGGTTTTGATGATGGAAAGTTCTAGCGTATACTGTACTACATTGCTACTTATGTTGTCGACATAGAATGCCTAAATGCACATTAGAAAAAAATGCAATGACCAATAGCAACTAAAACCAAGAGGCACAAACCATGGAGTGGATATAAACTAATGCAAGAGTAAGTAAATCATTTTGGCAAATGCATGGTGTGCACAAAATTTCAATGTCTAAGATATTATTGATTGTTATTACATATAAAAAGAATTAAAACACAAATACACAACTTATTTGCACATTGAACAGTTTCTACAATGCAACAAGTCTAACAATTGTTTGATTCGGCACCTCTTAAAAGCAACGGAAAGTTTTTATATCACCAAAGAAAACACGGTATAATCTGGAAAATTGTCTAAATCAAAACATACAATGGTAAAATTATATCTCTATCAAATTAGCGGAAGGAAATAAAAACATGGCAAATGTTGCAATATTGGGTTTTTACTTTTTTTTTTAACAATGCAATACGGTAGTGTGACTGTGTGAACATCGAGGGTGGAAGGAAAAAGAAATTGAGCTACTCAAATTACACAAACAAATTTTCACTCAGAAGGAGAAGAAGATTAAGAAATAAAATCCAAAGCACTACAACTGAAAGAAGAAAACAAAAGAAATCAGTTTTACCGGTAGTGGTTTCGCTGGCTGACTGGTGGCAGAAGGCTAGTGAAGGCAGGCCTCTGTTCTTTCTCTTCAAGCATTGCGGGGTTTCTTATCGCAGAGGAAAAAGAGCATAACAGAAAAAGGGGAAAATTGAAGAGAAGAAACAATATATAAGAAGGCAGATAGAGTGGTTACATACTGAACTGGTGTGGGTTTTTAAAAGTTAAAAGTAAATTTTTGGTGAACACGTATCAGGATAAGAATGAAATCAAATTTAACCCAAACATCTAAATCGATATCAATCCAACCAAATATAAGTATATAACCAAATCCATAAATTTTAATAATGAAAAAAAAAATTACCGTGGGGTTATTAGCAGAATTAGAAAAAAGATGTTAGCAATGAAAGAAAAAGTATCATCAAGATAACAGTAAAAGATATTGGCAAAATATTTGACTTTCGTAGACCAAGGATATCCCAAATACATCCATAAAGCAAGATTAACAACAATAAAACAATATGCCCAAATTTAATCACGATACCACACTTCAAACAAAACAGTTAATTTTCGCATAACAGTAAACACTTTTTGCATAAACTTTATCTGGAAACTTCGTTTTTGTCTAATAATTTCAGATTTAAATAATCCAAGGTAAATTTTGACTTTTAACCACAATAGATAAGGACAAAATCCTTAATGTTACCAAAAATAAAAGAGGACAGAGGGATAATTTGAAACCAAAGCATCCAAAGAAAGAGGATCAACCCATCTATTTTTTTATAAGGGGTAAAAGAACAACCCTAGAAAATTATGCAAGGGGAATTGCTGGTTTTGAATTCAAAATCATAGATATATTGAAGATTTAAGATTCTAATTTGAATAGAAAAGGCAATGGTGAGGAGTTTCAGTCTGTCTTCTAAACAACAAAACAGTATTTGAAGAGGAAAGGAGTATGCTAACATTCAATACAAAAAACAGAGACTATGCCGGTGTCTGATGGTGGCAAAGGCCTGTCTGTCTTCTCAGATTTGTCTCTCTCCACCCTCTATGACAGACCGAATCTCTCTCTCTCTCTCTCTCTCTCTCTCTACGTTCTCTCTCCCTGTCTCTCTGCATTGTATCTCTCTAAACCCTATTTTGGGTTTTTATGTTTTTGGGATCTCTCGCTCTCAGTCTGTGTGTGTGTTTTAGGATCTTTGGCCATTTTTCTCACAATCAGTATTGACCACTAAATGGATAAATATCATATAAAAATTATATATGGAAACAGAAACTAAATCAGAATATTGAAACCAAAGAATTCCTAAAATATACACAATCACATTGAAGCTATCACAAAGGAAGAATTGTAAGAGAATCAAATCAAACAAACTTAAATTAGCAAGTTAAAAAGAAAAAATGAAAGAAATTCAAACAGAAACTCAATAAGAATTATTGAAACCGAAAAATTCCTAAAATATACATATATTTTAGCCAGCAAATTCAAAAAAAGAAATGAAAACAAAATAGCAACCAAAAAAATAGCAACAGTGCGGTTGAGAAAAAAGGACCTTGAGATGAATTTCACTGAAAGGCTTGCGAGGAAGATTTTGTTGAGGCAGCGAGGCTCCATTTCTGTGCCTGGAAATTCTTCGCAAGTACTCTTATGTGGTAGACTTCCAAATAAGGAAGTATATATTGTCATTCAAATAATTATTCATCAGTGGCAAATAAATTGTGATCATAAGAACAATAATTGATGATGACTTTGCTTTTTTCGAGTTTTAAAATATCTCTTTTTCTTGGCACATTATTTAATTGTACACCATAGTTGCTTATGCAAGAGACTTGTTAGGTAAGCTGAATTGTCATACTTTTTTTAAGTTTGGGAATTTCTAGTTGGTCCATATGTGGAGGTGGAAGTGGGCTTACATTGTATGTCTCCATTTTTTCTATACTTTGTTTAATAGATATTATATTAGACACTTTCAAAATTAAGTGTGTCTAATATAAATTGCAGCTTCATGGTAAAGCGATAAACCAAACATAAGGATGATCAGCACGTACACACACACCTTTTTTCCAATTCTAATAATTGCAGTTAAATATTCAATTAGAATTGCTTACTATACCAGTCACAATTGCTAATTAAACATTATATAAGAAGCTCACTTTGGTCTTGGTGATGTAGAGACATAGAACCAAAAGAGGGTGAGTTACTCTTTAGAATACATGGTCTCAAATCTCCCTATTTTCCCAATATCAATATTCACGTAAAAGAAAAAAGGAGTTCATAAGGCATGCCAAAACATTAGTATTTTACTGATCCAGTCAATTCTACCACCAAAGGGAATATGGAACAGAATTCACCTAGGTTTATGATTTGCAGAATATGACACCCGTGCTACATTGAAGCATAAATGTATTGCTCATTTTTCCCACAACCAAACCATTAAAATTAGGAGAAATTTTTTTTCAATTATCTTTTGGTCACAACTTGAATTGAAACACATAAAAACAACACCCAGCCTATTAAAATTAGAACCTTGAAACTCATTCAGCCACAAAGTCTCCATAAAATTTGGGACTAATAATGGGAATCAGACAAACTTACTCCATGCTATGCAATATTGAAATAACACAAAACTTAATTAGTTTTGCTTATAAAAACTTAAGCTCCATCTATGGGAAAAAAATGTTAGGAAAGTAAGATCAATGAGCCATATATGTTTTCTCTACGATATGTTAATATAATAAAATGGATGTCCTCCCTCAAGCTCATTACTGCCCAAATGCTACAATCCATTAAAAATCCAGCATTATTACATTCTAATTAATATAAGAATAAAGATTTGTAAATTCTTGGCACTAACCAACTAATAAAACTCCTTAATTTGCATGTGTCGCACATTTGGCGCGTGTAACTCCAATATAAATTGCATGTCCATCTTAACAATCTTTGCAAAGGTAGAAATTTTTAGATGGAGGTAGGGGAAATTTGGTTCAAGGATTTCTTCAAATGCTATTAGAGGAATTGAGAAAGGAAAGAGAAAAACAGCCCAGCAAACCTCACTTTGTCACTGCTAGTAAAGAGTACTTTGGACTCAACAATTGCATTGGCAGCTTCTGAATAGTCAAAGCAGACATTGAAACCAGTTTGGCCGCATGTGACATTGGAATTGTAATTGTACCGTAGCCCTCCATAGACACAACATTAAACCATTAATGAACATGAAAAAATGACATTTGGAAGTCAAATGTATGGCATAATTAACTTAGCTATAACATTAGTGTTGTGAAGTTGACTTGAACTTGCAAAAGTGAGTAAGACATTTTATCAAACACATGGTTTGCTTGTTCCAAATGGGAATGAGATGAATGTTTTGCAACATGAATCCACCCAAAAATTACACCCAAGACAAAATAAGCACATCTAAAAAAAAGCACCGTGCGATTGCAACCAACTACTTGAGCAGTTGAGCCTATTTATAAAGGTATTATATAGAGCAACTAATGAGCTTGCAGATGTAACAGTGCCTGAAAATTTTTAAATGTAAAGTGACATGTTTTCATCATTGTACCCGCATGATGCAAGACCAAGTTATAAATTATAAAAACGGTGTGAGTCAATAAATATCTTAACCAATAAAGAAATCAAAGCAAAACATACAGACTACTCTAATTAGCAAAAAAACCATTACCAAATAGCAGAAATAAATGAATAAACAAAGTTAGTTAGTACCTCTTTAGATACAGAAGAAGGTTTTGATATTCATTGCCCGATGGCTGTTCCTCCTTCAGTTTAATATTTTGTACCACAACCAATAAAGTTGAAGATTTGATTTTCCCGAGCTTGTGTTTCCTTAAACATGCAAACCAGAAACTCAGTACCTGGAATTTAAAAAAAAAATAATAATTGAAAGAAATAGAGAGACAAAGAGACAGAGAAAAAGAAAAAGAAAACAAACTTCCCTATTTTTTTTTTTTGATGAATTTCATTTTTTATTGTTTTAGGACATTATAAAATCCATCTTAATCTGTGTTTATGCATGAAATATATTCAAATGAAACATAATGAGGAAAATACAAAACACCTCATCACCATTATAGGATTCTTATTGTAACTCCCCAATTTACATTGCAAAGAGGACAATTAATTCCAAGAATACAAAGCCGAACAAAAAATATATCTTGAGGTAGGGGGGGGGGGAAAATGAGACCCCTTAAAACCAATCCTTATTTTGTACTTGCACTATTTGAAACTAAAAATTGGTCCCTCAAGATCAAATGTCCAAGCCTATGTAAGGGCAAAGAAAGTGGCTATGGTAGGCCTAACCAAGTCTTCTATTATAGAATATTCTCAATACCAATCATTAAAAGATAAGAGCTGGTGCCAATAGAAATCTGCATTGCCTTGCTCTTTCCTTGAGCTGTGTACACTTGGTTTTCAATTTCTTGATGCTTCCTACCATTGTCCTTTTCCAGCAACTCCTATTTCATTAGGATCTTGATAAATTTGCACTTTTCTCAATTTCACCAATATTCATTTTCTTATTTTTCTCTACCTCTTTTTCAACTACTTTGGCTCTAAGTAGCAATTAAGACCTAGCAAAATTTTTTTTTTAAAAAAAAAATCACAAAAAAATAGCATTAGCATAAAACATAAAATGATGCATTGAGTTGCACTCTATAAAACTCAAAAGGATTATTATATCATAAGATGAAGATATTTCGTGGGTGCCTAAGACAATGCCAATAAATAATAAAACATTAACATTTGTGCAGTAAAAAACTATGATATCCAAAATTTAGAACTGAACAAAGAGCACGAAAAAATTTTTGAAAAAAATAAAGAGATAAAGAGACTAAATTTCATACCACATCAAGAAAAACCCTTCTGTCTTCTTTGTTAACTTCAAAGTTCAACTGAAGCCTCTCATAGCTTGTACCTTCTGTCTGCAAATTTTTTTTCTTGTTCTTCTCTCTCTTGCTGCCTTTTAACGTCCCTTGTACAGTGAAAAGGAAATCTAATATTAACTAATCAAATCTAACCCAAAAACATATAGAAAAATAAGTCCTAACCCAAATACCTAAATGAAAACAATATAAATTCTAACCCAGAAATCAAACCAATCCAAGCATAAAGCATATTTAACATTCAATTAAAAAAAAAAAATTACCAGCAATGGTTCCAATAGAGTGGAACTATAGCTGGTAGTACCGCCTCTAATCAGACTTGGATTGCTTCCAAGATTTGCCTTTCCACCTACAAACCCAGAAAAAGAAAGTTAAAGAAAAACCCTCTAATTTTTTATTACATAGATTTGAAATTGAAATCAATCATTTACAAATGAAATCTACAATTGAATCCAAGAGAGAGTTAAATAAATCCAAAGCAACACATATACCCTACCCATAAACCAAATTTAATCTTATAGCCTTGAACAAAACCAAATCTAACCCAAATGCCTAAATTGAAACACTCAAATATAAACCATAGTTATCATGTAATTTTAAAAAGAATAAAGAAAACCTTCACCGGTAACGATTTCGATTGCATGACGATGGTGGCTGCCCTGAAATTTATCTCTTTGTAGATCTCTGTTTTTCATTATTTTTAATGGGTTCATTATCTCGATTGAAGGCGCCTTCGATCTCTCTTTTGTAACGTTTTCGATCTCTCTTTCAATCTCTGTTGTTCTGCAGTTTACAAAATCTCTCTTTGTCTCTCTCTGTTCTTTTGTGTTTTTCCTCTTTCAGCAAACATTCTCTGTAACTTTAAAACCCTTTCGATGTCAGAAATGGATGGCTTTTATTATATTTGTTTTGGGCTGAACAGGTGTAACATGCGGGCCAATGAGTGGCTTTTATTATGATTGCTTTGGGTTGAACAGATGTAACTTGCGGGCTGTTGTGATTTTCATGGTAAATAAAGGTGTCTTCCAGACGCAACGTACGGTCTTTTAAACAAAAAAATTGTACACATGTCATTTTTGGCCAAAATGGCCCAATACCACAATTTTTAGAAATTTTTAGCAAAAAAACACTGTTTCAGAACTAAATAGGGAAATGCCACTTTTATGGTACTCGAGTTTGGCAAACTCGAGTACCATTTGGAACTCGAGTTTAAGACACTCGAGTTCCTAGAAGTTTTGCCACTGTGGCACTGCTGAGGTGGAAATTTGGCGAATAAAAAAAATAATGTGGTACTCGAGCTTGGTATACTCGAGTACCATGCAACACAATACTCGAGTATAACATGCTCGAGTTCCTTTTATAAATAAAATGTTGTTTATTTTATTTCTACAGTACTCGAGCTCACCAAGCTCGAGTACCTTGTAACTTTTTTTTTTGGGATTATCGACAAATAAACATAAACATAAAATGTTTTTTATTTTATTTCTATAGTACTCGAGCTTACCAAGCTCGAGTACCTTGTAACTTTATTTTATTTTGTTTTGAGATTATTGACAAATAAACATAAACATAAAATGTTTTTTTATTTTATTTTTATAGTACTCGAGCTCACCAAGCTCGAGTACCTTGTAACTTTTTTTTTTTTTGGATTATCGACAAATAAACATAAACATAAAATGTTTTTTATTTTATTTCTACAGTACTCGAGCTTACCAAGCTCGAGTACCTTGTAACTTTATTTTATTTTGTTTTGGGATTATCGAAAAATAAACATAAACATAAAATGTTATTTATTTTATTTCTACAGTACTCGAGCTCACCAAGCTCGAGTACCTTGTATCTTTTTTTTTTGGGATTATCGACAAATAAACATAAACATAAAAATAAGTAGCTTTTTTATGTATTTATTTATTTAAATAGAAGCATTGTAAAATAAAGAGATTTTAATTTCAAAATATGAATTTAATTTCTACATTAAGTAAAACTATTCACTGTTTTCTCATAAAAATTGTTCACTCTCTTTTTTGCGTAAATTATTTTCTGTTCACTATTTAAAAAATTGTTCGCTGTTTTCTCATAAAACACCTAGTAAAATCGTGTTTTCTAAATTTAAACGCCAAATCTGAATTCTTTTTCATGTTTGAATTTCACAATAATTGAATTTATTTTTTTGCATTGATAAAATCTACTTCTACACTAATAAAATTTTCTCTCTACACATCATGTTTACTGTATATTCGAATCTGCTTACTGCATTCATAAAATTTGTTTTTTGCATTAAGTAAAACTATTCACTGTTTTTTCATAAAAATTGTTCACTGTTTTCTGCATAAACTATTTCTAGCATTCTGCATAAAATTATTTTCTGTTCGGCATTATTTAAAAAGTTGTTCACTCACTTTTCTGTGTAAATTATTTTTTGTTCACTATTTAAAAAATTGTTCATTGTTTTCTCATAAAACACCTAGTGAAATCGTGTTTTCTAAATTTAAACGCCAAATCTGAATGCTTTTTCTTGTTTGAATTTCACAATAATCGAATCTATTTTTCTGCATTGATAAAATCTACTTCTATTCTAATAAAATTTTCTCTCTGCACATAATGTTTACTGTATATTCGAATCTACTTATTGCATTCATAAAATATGTTTTTTGCATTAAGTAAAATTGTTCACTGTTTTCTCATAAAAATTGTTCACTGTTTTCTGCATAAATTATTTCTAGCATTCTGCATAAAATTATTTTATGTTCAGCATTATTTAAAAAATTGTTCACTCACTTTTCTGCGTAAATTATTTTCTGTTCACTATGTAAAAAATTGTTTGCTTTTTTCTCATAAAACACCTAGTGAAATCGTGTTTTCTAAATTTAAACGTTAAATCTAAATGCCTTTTCATGTTTGAATTTCACAATAATCGAATCTATTTTTTTGCATTAATAAAATCTGTTTCTACATTAATAAATTTTGCACTTTGCACATCATGTTTACTGTATATTCGAATCTGCTTACTGCATTCATAAAATCTTTTTTTTGCATTAAGTAAAACTGTTCACTGTTTTCTCATAAATATTGTTCATTGTTTTCTGCATAAACCGTTTTAGCATTGGCGCGGTTATTGCATTTAAATGGTTTTTGTGTTTTTTTTTTTTAAATATGTAATTATATGAATATTGGACAAACTCCATGAAAGAAAAATGAGTGATTCGTATAAATCACCTAATGGTAAGTGCCTCAAATAATTCAAATTTGTGAAAAAGTTCGAGTTAGTTGAATGTAGAAATTCGGGAAAAATAAATGGAAAATCAATGAATGTACCAAATCGTGAATGTGTAGACTTGTTGAAAAATGTACAGATAGTCTAGACTTGTTGAGAAATTTGACTTCATTGAAAGTACAAAATAATGAAAATTCAATGGAAAAGTATGTACGTTAGATGTACAGATCGTATGAATTTGTTTAAAAAATTTGAATTCGTTGAATGTACAAAACCGTGAAAGCTCAAGGAAAAATAGTGTACATTAGATGTACAGATAATACGAATTTGTTAAAAAATTCGAATTCATTGAGTGTGTAAAATCGTGAAAATTCAAATGAAAATTGAAGAACGTACCAAATTGAGTAAACTCAATGGAAAATTAATTACATTAGATGTATATATCATCCAAATTTGTTTCCAAATTTGAAGTTGTCAAATGTACAAAATTGTGAAAATTCAATTTAAAACTGTTTACTAATGTACTGATCATCTTGATTTGATGAAAATTTCAAAATTGTTGAATGAACAAAATTGTGTAAACTCAATGGAAAATCAAAGAACGTACCAAATCATTGAGCAGCACATGTAGCATTGCAAACATCAGTGTAGCAATGGTGGACAGCTCACCCCCAAAATTGATGCATAAACTTTCCAGGGATGCTCTGCATCCTTGAAAATGGTGCATTATAAAGGGTTGCATATCTGTGTATTCATGTAAGTGTGGATGGGTACTTCTGGTCAGGGCTCAATAGTACCGAGCTGTTGAACAACACATGTAGAACTGCTTACTATCTTTGGTCATTTTCAAGGATGCTACTCAAAACGCTCTTCCCATAATCTGTGACTACTAGTTAGAAGTAATAGCACATGGGTATTTCTGGTCAGGGCTTAACAAGTAATGAACAATAAATCTAATTTAGGTGAAAAGTGTTATGTGTATAACATTTCAAATTACACAAACAGAATATTGGAAACATCAACATATCTAACTAGAGGCATTTTACTTCCTAAGGTGTTTTCTACATTACAAAGTAGAGGACATTGTCCAACCAAAGCACAAGAATCATATGTAGTAACAAAGAACAGCAGGAAAAAAATGAGCAAGTGATTTCATATAAACTTAGCCAAAACTAATGAGCAGTTAATCTTTAGATTTGCAAAAGTTGAATGTACATAATCATCAATTGTCAGACATTAACAACAACATTTTGTATTGCACATAACGTGTAGACATTAACAACAACGTTTAATGTTCGTAGGTAGAAATTTTTGGAAATCATCATTACTTGAATCTGGAAATCATCATTAATGTATCAATGCAGAAAAATAGATTCGATTATTGTGAAATTTAAACATGAAAAAGCATTCAGATTTGGCATTTAAATTTAGAAAACATGATTTCACTAGGTGTTTTATGAGAAAATAGCGAACAATTTTTTAAATAGTGAACAAAAAATAATTTACAAAGAAAAGTGAGTGAACAACTTTTTAAATAATGTTGAACAGAAAATAATTTTATGCAGAATGCTAGAAATAATTTATGCAAAAAACAGTGAACAATTTTTATGAAAAAACAGTGAACAGTTTTACTTAATGCAAAAAACAAATTTTATGAATGCAGTAAGCAGATTCGAATATACAGTAAACATGATGTGCAGAGAGAAAATTTTATTAGTATAGAAGTAGATTTTATCAATGCAGAAAAATAGATTCGATTATTGTGAAATTCAAACATGAAAAAGTATTCAGATTTGGCGTTTAAATTTAGAAAACACGATTTCACTAGATGTTTTATGAGAAAACAGCGAACAATTTTTTAAATAGTGAACAAAAAATAATTTACGCAAAAAAGTGAGTGAACAATTTTTTAGATAATGCTGAACAGAAAATAATTTTATGCAGAATGCTAGAAATAATTTATGCAGAAAACAGTGAACAATTTTTATGAGAAAACAGTGAACAGTTTTACTTAATACAAAAAACAAATTTTATGAATGCAGTAAGCAGATTCGAATATACAGTAAACATGATGTGTAGAGAGAAAATTTTATTAGTATAGAAGTAGATTTTATCAATGCAGAAAAATAGATTCGATTATTGTGAAATTCAAACATGAAAAAGTATTTAGATTTGGCGTTGAAATTTAGAAAACACGATTTCACTAAATGTTTTATGAGAAAACAGCGAACAATTTTTTAAATAGTGAACAAAAAATAATTTACGCAAAAAAGTGAGTGAACAATTTTTTAAATAATGCTGAACAGAAAATAATTTTATGCAGAATGCTAGAAATAATTTATGCAGAAAACAGTGAACAATTTTTATGAGAAAACAGTGAACAGTTTTACTTAATGCAAAAAACAAATTTAATGAATGCAGTAAGTAGATTTGAATATACAGTAAACATGATGTACAGAGTGCAAATTTTATTAATGTAGAAACAGATTTTATCAATGTAGAAAAATAGATTCGATTATTGTGAAATTCAAACATGAAAAAGCATTTAGATTTGGCGTTGAAATTTAGAAAACACGATTTCACTAGATGTTTTATGAGAAAACAACGAACAATTTTTTAAATAGTGAACAAAAAATAATTTACGCAAAAAAGTGAGTGAACAATTTTTTAAATAATGCTGAACAGAAAATAATTTTATGCAGAATGCTAGAAATAATTTATGCAGAAAACAGTGAACAATTTTTATGAGAAAACAGTGAACAGTTTTACTTAATGCAAAAAACAAATTTAATGAATGCAGTAAGTAGATTTGAATATACAGTAAACATGATGTACAGAGTGCAAATTTTATTAATGTAGAAACAGATTTTATCAATGCAGAAAAATAGATTCGATTATTGTGAAATTCAAATATGAAAAAGCATTCAGATTTGGCATTTAAATTTAGAAAACACGATTTCACTAGGTGTTTTATGAGAAAACAGCGACCAATTTTTTAAATAGTGAACAAAAAATAATTTACACAGAAAAGTGAGTGAACAACTTTTTAAATAATGCTGAACAAAAAATAATTTTATGCAGAATGCTAGAACTAGTTTATGCAGAAAACAGTGAACAATTTTTATGAAAAAACAGTGAATAGTTTTACTTAATGCAAAAAACAAATTTTATGAATGCAGTAAGCAGATTCGAATATACAGTAAACATGATGTGCAGAGAGAAAATTTTATTAGTATAGAAGTAGATTTTATCAATGTAGAAAAATAGATTCGATTATTGTGAAATTCAAACATGAAAAAGCATTTAGATTTGGCGTTGAAATTTAGAAAACACGATTTCACTAGATGTTTTTTGAGAAAACAACGAACAATTTTTTAAATAGTGAACAAAAAATAATTTATGCAAAAAAGTGAGTGAACAATTTTTTAAATAATGCTGAACAGAAAATAATTTTATGTAGAATGCTAGAAATAATTTATGCAGAAAACAGTGAACAATTTTTATGTGAAAACAGTGAACAATTTTACTTAATGCTAAAAACAAATTTTATGAATGCAGTAAGCAGATTCGAATATACAGTAAACATGATGTGCAAAGATAAAATTTTATTAGTGTAGAAGTAGATTTTATCAATGCAGAAAAATAGACTCAATTATTGTGAAATTCAAAATGAAAAAGCATTCAGATTTGGCGTTTAAATTTAGAAAACACGATTTTACTAGGTGTTTTATGAGAAAACAGCGAACAATTTTTTAAATAGTGAACAAAAAATAATTTACATAGAAAAGTGAGTGAACAATTTTTATGAGAAAACAGTGAATAGTTTTACTTAATGTAGAAATTAAATTCATATTTTGAAATTAAAATCTCTGTATTTTACAATGCTTCTATTTAAATAAATAAATATACAAAAAAGCTACTTATTTTTATGTTTATGTTTATTTGTCGATAATCCCAAAACAAAATAAAATAAAGTTACAAGGTACTCGAGTTTGGTGAGCTCGAGTACTGTAGAAATAAAATAAACAACATTTTATGTTTATGTTTATTTGTCAATAATCCCAAAACAAAATAAAATAAAGTTACAAGGTACTCGAGTTTGGTGAGCTCGAGTACTGTAGAAATAAAATTAACAACATTTTATGTTTATGTTTATTTGTCGATAATCCCAAAACAAAATAAAATAAAGTTACAAGGTACTCGAGCTTGGTGAGCTCGAGTACTGTAGAAATAAAATAAACAACATTTTATGTTTATGTTTATTTGTCGATAATCCCAAAAAAAAAAAAAAGTTACAAGGTACTCGAGCTTGGTGAGCTCGAGTACTGTAGAAATAAAATAAACAACATTTTATTTATAAAAGGTACTCGAGCATGTTATACTCGAGTATTGTGTTGCATGGTACTCGAGTATACCAAGCTCGAGTACCACATTATTTTTTTTACTCGCCAAATTTCCACCTCAGCAGTGCCACGGTGGCAAAACTTCTAGGAACTCGAGTGTCTTAAACTCGAGTTCCAAATGGTACTCGAGTTTGGCAAACTCGAGTACCATAAAAGTGGTATTTCCCTATTTAGTTCCGAAACAGTGTTTTTTTGCTAAAAATTTCTGAAAATTGTGGTATTGGGCCATTTTGGCCTGTCATTTTTACTTAAAAGCTGTATATTCGTTAAAAGGCTTCGGCTGCTTTTATATATAGTATTAGATATATAGAATATAAATATAGATATTTAGCACAAAATCAGATTTTTTTTCTCACTCCTCTTTCTATGGAAAATCTTTTCTCTCCCTCCAAACACTCTCTTCTCACTCAAATCCCTCTACGCACGTGATTTTCGGCCTAGACCAAGATCAAATCACTTGGTAAGTGTCCTAAATCCCTCATTCTTCGTGCATTCATGTATTTTAGACCTAGGTTTTGGGGTTTTTGAGATTTTTGTGAAATTTTTGGGTTTGGTGTTGTTTAATTGATGCTATATGATCATGCATTCCACTCCATTAGCATTTTCACAATGTTTCATGCATTTAGATGTATGCTTGAATATTGAAAATTGTGTGCTAAGGATAAACCTTTCAAATCACTCTCTCAAGAACATGCCCCTGGTGTAGGCGGTAATCTCTTGGCATGGGTATAAAGGAATTTACCTAGGCTCAATGGGGTTAGCAAGTGGAAATAATATATTACTGTAAAAAGGGTAGCAGAGAAATGGCCTCTCATCCCTTCAACCTTGATTGCTTAGCCTTTATAAACCCAGGTTAGCCTTTTGATCTCATCAAGCTCTCATCATTATAGTGTCATCCATGTGAAACAAAAAGTTATTTATTTGATTTCTCTTTCCCAACTTTGAACTCACTCATGTCCTGTGCTTCAAGGAATCTCTTGTCATTCATCCTTCTCATTCTTGCGTACTCTCTCACTTGATCGAAATCTTTTTCTTTCTTTCTTTCTCTTTATCTCTCACCCTCTTTCTCACTTTCATGCTTCCTCTTTATGATTGAATGAACTAAGACAATCTTATTTTTTGATTCCTTATTTGGATTAACCAATGTGTTAGGTTTAAGGATTCATTCATTTCAAAGCTAGCAAAAAGAGATCACATGATACACATTGTATTTCCATGGCCATCTTTATTGAAAGTGAAACAACATTGATTTGAAAATTTGAAAGAACACAACTCAATATGATAAGAGGAAAGACTCGACAACACAACAAGGGAAAGACTCAAATAGTCTCAACAAATTGGAGACATGGTAATTGAAAAAGACTCAACAAAATTGAAATGGCTCATCCTCTAGCAAAGGTGTTCACATGGACCAAATCTCTTAGGCACATCCCTTTATTCATTCTTTCTTGTTCCTACTCACTCATTTCTTGAGGTGGTGGCTTGGCAATCACCCCTTGATCTATCAAATCTTGAACTTCATGCCTCAACCTTCGGCAACTATTTGTCTTGTGTCCTATTTTTTGGTGGAATGCACAATGGTCATTTCTATTCCAATTTGGTGGGATTGGATTTGGAAAAGGAGTAGGATCAAGTGGCTTAAGGTGCCTCCCTTCAGTCAAGACTGCTAGTACCTCTAATAAAGGCATTTGGAGATCATTAAACACCCTTTTTTATGGTCGAGTATGAACAACATTCACATTGTTGAGAGCACCACCCTTTTTCTCCTTCATTGAACACTTTCTTGGCTTCACTTAGGTCTAACTGCCCAGTATTGATGGCATCCTCAATTCTCGTACCACAATCACATAACTTTGCAAAGGACTCGATTGGTGATGACAAAAGCCTATTATTGTATGCTGGAAGCAAGTTCTTGATGATCATGTTAATTTGATCCTTTTCATTGGGCTTGTTAACCATCCTTGAAAAACTTTGCTCTTCCACCTCATCATGTGCTCAGAAAATGTCTCATTTAGACCCTTGCTTAGTAGTCTCCAAGTCTCTCAAAGTCACATCAATCATGGTGTTGAAGATGAATTGGTCCACAAACAAATCCACTAGGGAAGGCATTTCCAATGCGAGACATAAGGAAGTCACATAAAGCTTCTTCTCTTCCAACATTTGGATAATTGCCTGATTAGTAGCTTCAGCCATGCTTTCTAATACAATAGTGTCAACTTCCTTTAGGCGACTAGGGGTAAGTGATTGAAACCAAGTGAGCTTACGAAGTTCTTCTGAGTAGGGAGTATTATTGTGCCTAAAACAAAACTTGATCAAATAAATATGTGCTCTGAATGTCTTTTAAAGTTTTGAACCCAATGTCTAAATCAACTTTTCTTGCTTGCATCAACTTGTGGACTACATGTATGCGTCATTCGCTTCCTAAGTCTTGCATCATTTCATTCTCTTGGACATAGAAATAGATTGAGCTACACGAGTCTTTCAAAACTCATGTTTTTCCCTATGCTTAAAGCCCAATTACATCATTCACTCTTCTCACTCTCTCATCATTCCTCACTTGGATCCAAGCCCAACATTCTTTTTTCTTTTTCTTTTTCTTTTTTTGGCTTTTTTTTCTTTGGGCTTTGAATCTAATTACAAGTCAGTCATCTCGCCCTCTCATCCTCATTTGGGCTTAAGCATAGGTTGTTCATGAATTTTGCAAGGTTAGTCCACATCTTGTGTTTTATTAGGCTTTATGAAAATGGTCTCATCAATGAATTCAAACACAAATAAACAATGCCCCATTTATAATGCAAGTTCATCATGCTTTGGAAAATTTATTTTCTCATAAAAAAGTTATTTGAACTTGTATTTAAAATGGGCCATGACATTTAGAAGTCCACATCTTTTCCTTTCTTTTCTTTTTTTGATATTTTTTGAAGAGAAAAATGTGACCACTCTTTATATTAACACATCAAAATCTTTTACTTGTCCCATTACAAAACCCATATTGAATGTTCACTCTCTCCCCTCATGACAACCTTGCCCCTAGTTTCAAAAGTTTGATCCACTTTTATCTTTCATTCTCAAATAGGCCTTGCTCCTAGTCAATTGGTTCAAATGATTTCCTCTTTTAATCCTTATTGGGCTCTTGGTAAGACTATTTATGTCTTTGGGTTTTAGGGTTTCAAAACTTTCCCAAAACACGGATTAGTTCAATATCTTTTCAATAAAGCCTATAAAATACTCATGATCTTGGGCTCTCTTTCTTTTGAAAAAGATTTTTGAATTTCGACCCAAAATTTTAGGTATGTCATGACTTTGTGGTTCATCTTTCATCTTCTTTTTGAATTTCTCTTTTCAAAATTTTTTATTTTTTATTTTGAAAAATTTTCCCTCTTTTTTTTTTTGAAAATTTCACTTCTTAAAAAATTATTTACAGAAGATTTTTTTTTTTTGAAAACTTTTCTTCTTTGCAAAAAAAAAAAAAAAAAAACTTTATTATTTTTTTTTTGAAGTAGTCCTCTAACTAGGATATATTGTAGCCTTCCTCTTAATGTCCATGAAATTCTCATCATTTTGGGCCTAGGCATGCAACAAAGAGACCCAAGATTAGGGAGTTTCATTTTGGACTTTGAAGGATATTGAATGCTAAGTCCATAACATACTTATTACCTTAGGCCTAAGGTCCTAATTTTCCAAAGGCCTTTTGATTTGGGCTTATGATAGTGATTAGGTTATGGCCTTATGAACCTTTCAAGTTAAGATATACCTTTAGACTTTCGGATAAGCCTCTTATGTGTGAGAACTTTCTTTTCATCCCAAAATTCTTAGGGTATACCATAACTCTTAAGTTACCTTTCACTTTTACATCTTTTATTTGTCCTTTGGAATTATGTGATCACAAGATATATGGTTAAACAAAAAAAAAGATATAAAAAGGTACCCTCTTTTGATAGGATCTAGGATCTCTTTAAGTGTGGGTAGGCTCCTGAAAGCTAAAAGGATAGATAAGTAGGTCACTCACAACTTGATGGGCTATGATTCCAGCAGAGGGCCTAAGTGGACCCTATAGTGGATTGGTAGCAAACATTTAATGTACTCAAAGCACATTATAGGCGATGACACCGATTATGAGTTGGTGGGATGAACTCTGAAAGACTTGGGCCCAAATGGAGCCTTCCATCTTCCCACCCATCACCAACCAAGAGATGTGTGTGCAAACAAGTATTTAATAAGCCTTTATTAAGGTTAAGACATAGGATATATAGGAATTAAACTCACAATCCCCAATGAAGTTGCCACTATGGACACAAGGGGGAGTCGCCACCTAGTTTTTTTGATGGTCTAAGAACCATATATATAGCATCCTCTCGAGGAAGGACCTTTTGATCTTACTACCAGAGTATGGGTTCAAAGTTTAGGTACATTCTTGGGAAGGTATTAGGCACTCAAGATGGCCCAACCCTAAAGTTGGCCTCCCATCATTGTGTCTTAGGTCTTAACCTTATTAAAAACATGTTCAATGCTCGTATTCTAACTCACATACACACTAACATACATCTAAGCACACAACATGGCATCAATCATCCTAAAAAGACCTAATCATACATCTATCATGGCATAACATAAACCCTAGCATGTTACTATTATACATATCATATCCAAGGCAGCAACATAAGCATAGAAAGATCCTAGCAAATATGTGATTGCATCTATACTTCAAGAAGAACTCAACCTAACAAACATGTTTATCTCTATCATCAAAGCAAAATCATATTCAAAGATGCATGAAAATGTGGATGCATGACTTACCTCACTTACCTTGCAACAATTCAACACCTATGGCATTCATGCATGAACATATGAATGTGTGTTCATGGACTTAAAACAAGAAAACGTAAGACAAACCCTGATTTAAACATGCGAAAAAGCAAGCAAATAACAAGCATGTGAAACAGAATATTAAAAACACAAATATATGAAAAAGGATCTAAGACAAAAGTATTGCATGTGAAATTAGAAACGAAATCAGAATAATTAGGGTTTCTGGGTATGATCATGCGTACGCATGAACAAGCTTGCATGTGTATAATCAAGCTTGCGTACACAGCTAAGATTATGTGCACATGGGTTTTAGCCTAGGAGCCCTAGCAACACAAAAACTATATCAGAGCTTCAAAATGATAATTCTAATATCATAACATGCTTCTAATATAAATCTAATTAACCTAAAATAAGAACAAATAGATCAAAGATAATTAAAAAAAAAATCTACTCCTAAATAAGCATTGGATCTAACAACAAACAAGAACCACATCATAACATGTTCATCAATATATTAAATCATAAAACTTTCCAATCAAAACATGATGAGATAAAACAAAATAAAATCAAACTAAAGAACACATATTTCCAAACATAAATAACATATAAATTAACTAAGAGCAACAAAAAAACATAACTTATAAAAGAACCAAATCAAGGAAAAGCCATGAAAGGAGACTCACCTTGCTATGGAACACAAACTTGATTGATATTTAACGAGCCCCTTAGTGCCTAAACAACAAGATTGAACAATAATCTAAGGAATCAAATACATCAATAGTTCATTAGTAATCACAGCTCAAAATAAAAAGATGTTCTTGAAGAGATTGTTTGAAAAAGGTTTTTGAAAGAGATTAGAAAATAGTTTGCTGCCTTAGAAGTAACTAAAGAGAGGATTTTTCTTTTGTCAAAAACATGCTAAAGGCTTTTTCATTGATTGGAGGCATAAGGTGAGTATTTATAAGTTAAAATTATGGTTTTTAGAATTTTTAATGATCTTTAGACATTCTCAAGGGTCCATGGGCCGGCCCACATCAAAACATTATGTTTTGGGCCCTTAAAATGAAGTTTTAAAACCCAAAAAATCGGAGGGCCTAGTTGGCCCAATATCAAACAACCATAACTCACTTAATATAAGTCTAAATTAGGCAAAATTTGTGTTCAAATTGAAGCCCATGATGTCTACTTTCCAATGAAGCAAACCTTACATAAAAGTTATTGCAAAAACAGTGAACAAAGCTAATTTTTCAGCATCATTTTCAAAGCGATTTGAACACTTTTGAGTTGTGATAACTTCCAAACTATCAAAATAGCTTCAGTTACCTTTTGTAGACATGTCAAGCTCATCATTGGAACTGAGGACCAAAGTTTATTAACCAGGTACAAAATAAGGTGTATATAGTCCCCACTCTTTTTTGGGTCTAAGAAAGACACGAAAGGTGATTGGTTAAGGTTGAGGACACACATCAAGAAGTATTTGAAGAAAGAGAATCATCTCAAGTGACCATGGCCACTCCAATTAATGATGATACCGTACAGAGGATATTCAATGCGATGGAAGAGCAAACCAATGTTCTCAAGAAGATGGGAAGCTACCTCACCAAGCTAGAAGAGGCCAAGCTCAAGAAGACCATACATGTGGACATACATGATGAAGATGAAGGGGAAGAATGGGACAAAAGGGACAATACTGAATATGAAAGGAAGAAGAAATTTGAGAAAATCACCGTAGAAACCACAGCCATGAAGGAGAAAATGGAGAAAATGCAACTAGCCTTTCGCAAAGCCCAAGGGATGGATGATTGTCTCTATAACATAAGGGGCATTAGTTCAAAAACCCCCCATTGCATTGCCTCCAAAGTTCAAGATTTCTGATGCATAAAAATTTTATGGGACTGGAGACCCAAAGCAACATGTTAAAAGGTATCTAAGCATCACCGAGATGAAGGGTTTGGATGAGAAGCAAACTTTGTGAGAAAGACCACATCAACATGATTATCAAGAATTTTCTTCCAGCCTATAATAGTAGACTCTTATCATTGCCTATTAGTTCTTTTGGAGAATTGTGTGATTGTGAAACTAGGATTAAAGATGCTATCAACAATGGAAAACTGGAGAAGGGTGAAAGCAAGCCTCCAATCAAGAAGACATATGGGGGAGGAGTAACTACTTCCAAAGCACCTAATCCCGTGAATGTAAGTGTCATCATACCTCAACAAACCTTAGCCTACTTAAGCTTCACAAAGAAAGCCTGCCAAGAATTTATTGGCCTAGGAATGACCCTTTCCCATGCATATGAGAACCTATCTTCCAAAGGATTCATCAAGCCTCTAGATCCCATACCTATGCTTAATCCTGTACCTCCTACTTGGAACCTCAATGAATATTGTCACTTCCATCAGAAATCTGGCCACAAAACCGACAATTGTTTCCACCTCAAGCATAAGATACAAGACCTCATAGAAAATGGAACCCTTCCAAATCCAAACATCATCACCAAGCCTAGTATTAGGAAGAACCCCTTGCCTGATTATCACTGAGCTACTCCTTCATATCAAAATTGGGTGCAAATAGATGAGATTGAATGGGATTGTTTAAAATTGATAGAAACTGTGGAGGTTAACACAATAGAAGTCTAAGGAATATGGAATGAAGAATATGTGACTTTGAAGAGTGTGATAGCAATGTGAGGGATACTCCCCAAAGGAATGACTTAGTTGAAGAAAAGAGTCATAAAGGACCATGTAGTAAACATCACTAGAAGTGGTAAGCAGTACAAACCATCCTTTTCGGAGAAAGATCATCCTGGTAGAGACATAGGAGAAGGGTACAAGCCCCTAGAACCTAAAAGGATGGAAGAGAAAGAGGAAGAAGATAAGGTCTTGACTAAATTGAAGAAAACTCAAGCTCATGTATTTGTGTGCAGCTTGCTAACGGCTTCTTACAAGCATCGTAGTGCTCTCTTGGACACTCTGAATGAGAATGAAGTGCCAATAAAAACTACACCACAAGAAGTGTTATCTCTCATAGGAGTTGAAGCCCCATCTCACCCCTTCCTTGCCTTTTCTGATGAGGAACTCCCTCTTGAAGGTCCTACTCACACTAGGCCTTTGCAAGTCACCATCGAGTGCATGGGTGCCAAGGTTCCAATGGTACTAATTGACATTTTATCTTCTTTGAATGTTTGCCTTTTAGGACTACTCCCACCATTAGGATAGATGTGGAGACAATCATTGCCTCTCCTTTAACTATTAGGGCATATGACAATACTTCAAGAAAGGTCATGTGAACGTTCAATGCTCCTTGCAAGACTAGTCCATTAGAGACAATTGTGGTATTTCACATGATGGACATCACTCCTAACTACAACCTTCTCTTAGGAAGGGCATGGCTTCATCCCATTGGAGCTATTCTCTCTTTTCTACACCAAAAGATGAAAATCCAATGGAAAGGAGGTATTGCTATAGTGAGTGGTGATGGTGAAATCCTAGCTCCTGTCTATGGACTTGAAGAGGGAGGAAGTGAGCTTCAAATGAGTTGTTTTGAGTTTGTGAACATGGTTGATTATGGGTTGAAGGATGAAAAGTACACTACAAATTTGCTCCAATATTGTAGCCACAAGGTGATTTCAATGATGAAAAACATGGGGTACATGCCTAGTATGGTTCTTGGAAAGGAAGGAAGAGGGCTGGCTGAATTTCCCAACTTTGAGACTCAAATAACCAAGGAAGGTTTGGGATTCCTTCAAGGCTGCGATGGAATCAAAATAAACCTTGGCACTCTGAATGAGAACTTTGTGAAGTAAGGAGGAGACTTTTCCTTTTGTGGTTTTCCAGAGCTTTGGGTAGGCAAGGATGGAAAAGTGTATCCAGGTTGGGAGATATTCTTCAATGAGAAGCTCACCTTCAAGAAAAAGCCTACTATGATGATCAAGGAAATTCAAGAGAAAGTCAACTGGATGGACTACATGGATGCTGAAGCAATGGAGACTATGCTAAACATGGAGGGGGACGTGCTCGCCATCACCATGGAAGAACCAAGTGGTCCTACTGAATTCATCGTGCCTGATGTGGGGCACCTAAATAATTAGACTTAAGTTAGGTTTTTTAAACAATGTGGGAAAGAAATTTTGTAATGTAAGTTCCAATGTACTTTTCAACATTTTTAATAAGATGAATTATGATTTGGCTTATTTTGATGTGTCCCATAACATTGAAATTCTACACTTAAATGATTCTAATAAATTTGAAAATGAAATTAATAAACAATTGGAAAAGAAAATTGAACCTATAGAACCAACTTTTGAAACTCTTAATTTGGGCAATGACGAGAATCCAGGCTTAATTAAAATTGGCTCAACCCTAAATAAAGAAGGAAGACAAGATCTCAAAGAGCTTCTCAAAAAGTTTCAAGAAGTGTTTGCATAGTCCTATGAAGATATGCCTGGTATTGATCTCGAGATAGTTCAACATCAAATTGATACCCATTCTCATATGGTGCCTGTAAAGCAAAAGTTGAGACGCATGAGAATTGAATGGCTTTTAAAGATCAAAGAAGAGGTCACCAAGCAATTGAAAGTAAGGTTCATCAAACCCGTGCACCAAGCTGAGTGCATAGCCAATGTTGTGCCCGTACCTAAGAAGGATGGAAAAGTAAGAATGTGTGTGGACTTTAGAGATTTGAACAAGGCTTGCCCTAAAGATGATTTTCCTCTCCCATATATAGATATCCTAATGGATAATATGGCTGGTAGTGCCTTGATTTCTTTCATGGACGGTTTCTTGGGATATAACCAAATCAAGATGGCTCCTAAGGATATGACTAAGACTACCTTCACCACAGAATGGGCAACCTGTTGCTACACCATGATGCCATTTGGGCTCAAGAATGCAAGAGCAACCTACCAAAGCATGGCCACAACCTTGTTACATGACATGATGCACAATGAGGTTAAGATGTATGTTGATGACATGATCGTGAAATCCAAGGATAGAGAAGGTCACATCATTAACTTGAGGAATTTCTTTGAAAGGCTCAAAGAATATAGATTGAGGTTGAACCCCCAAAAGTGTACCTTTGGAGTAACTACAAGAAAATTGCTAGGCTTTTTGGTGAGTAATAGGTGAATAGAGGTTGATCTATCGAAGATCAAAGCCATATTGGATATGCATTCCCCCAAGAGTGAGAAAGAAATAAAGGGATTCCTAGGTCGATTACAATACATCAACCAATTTATTGTCAAACTCACTTCCACTTATGAGCCTATCTTCAAGCTCTTGAGAAAGAATGAACCTCATGCATGGAACGATGAATGTCAAAAAGCCTTTGAACTTATCAAGAAGCACCTTCTCCATCCGCCTATTCTAGTACCTCCAAAGCATGGAAAGTCACTACTCCTATACCTCTCTATCATAGGGGATGCAGTCGGGAGCATGCTCACACAATAAGATGATGATAAAAATGAGAAAGTCGTTTACTATCTAAGCAAAAGGTTCCATGATTATGAGACTAGATACACACCCATAGAAAAGTCATGCTTTGCTCTCGTGTGGGCCATGCAGAAATTGAGACATATCATCCTAGCTTTCTAGATATGGATAGTAGCTAGAATGGACCTTTTGAAGTATCTATTTGAGAAGCCCGCCTTAAATGGAAGGTTGTTGAGATGGTTGATCCTATTGGCAGAATTCGATTTGAAGTATGTGGTAAGGAAAATTATCAAAGGAAGCATCGTGTCTAACTTTTGTGTTAAGAACCCCATTGAAGGAGAGGATGGTAAAGAGGATTTCCCAAATGAGGATATTTTGGACATCAAGCTAGGGGCATGAAAATGTGTTTCGATGGAGTCGTGAAACTATATAGGAATGGGATTGGAGTACTCTTGATCACTTTAGAAGGATCTCACATGCCTTTAGCCATCAAGTTATTCGAGGCAACCAATAACATGGCAGAATATGAGGCTTGTATCGCTAGGATGGAAGCTCTTCGAGAATTAGGTGAAGGAGGAAGAGGTCTTTAGGGATTTGACCCTAGTTATAACCTAAGCAAAAAGATTGTGGAAGGTAAAAGAAGAACACTTAAAGCCTTATCAACAATATTTAAAGGATCTAACCAAAGTCCTTGATAGGATTGAATACACGATCATTCCTAGAGCTCAGAATCAGTTTGCAGGTGCCTTGGATACCTTGGCTTCTATGGTCAAAATACCTGAAGGAGTATGGACACGACCCTTAAAGATTGAACAGAGTTATGAGTTGGTGCACAAAGGAAAGACAAAATCTTTAGTTATGACCATAGAGGAAGAAGGAGTCCCTTGGTATTATGACATTAAAAAAATCTTGGAGTTGAGAGTATATCTTGATGGTGCCGATAAGAAAGAACGTCGTTCAATTAGGATGACACCAATGTAGTACATCTTATGTGGAGGTCAGCTCTATAGGAGACCTTTTGATGGTATACACCTTCGTTGCTTGAAGGAGGAAGAAGTCAAAAGATTCATGGAAGAAGTTCGTCAAGGGATTTGTGGTCCTCACATGAATGGGAGGATGTTAGCAAAAAAGATCCTAAGGATAGAGTACTATTGGAATATGATGGAGATGGATTGTGTGGATTTTGTGAAAATTTGCCATGATTGCTAAACATAAGCGAATCTAAATCACGTACTACTTAGTAAGCTATAGAGCATGACTGCTCCATGGCCTTTCTCAATCTGGGGCATAGATGTGATCAGGAGAGTAGCCCCTAAGGCATTAAATGGACATGAATACATTCTAGTGGCAATTGACTACTTCACCAAGTGGGTAGAGGCAACCTCCTACTCTATCCTTAAAGACAAGCATGTGGCTCGATTCATAGAGAACAACATCATTTGTCGATTTGGGGTACCATAAGAGATCATCTCTAATAATGGCTCCCATTTTGAGGGAGAAGTCTGAAGGATCCTGGAGTTATACAACGTCGAGCATCACAAGTCTTCACAAGTCTTTGGTTTACGAAAGTAAAGTGGTCCTTCCCATTGAGGTGGAGATACAATCTTTGAGAATATTGGCATAAACCAAGGTCCTAATGGAAGATTGGATGAAAGGAAGATATGAACAGTTGGCTTTGATAGATGAAAAGAGGGCTAGAGCACAATACCATGCCCAAGGATACCAAAAGAGGATTGCTAAAGCATTTAACAAAAGTACGAAACCTAGAAACCTTAAAGAAGGGGACTTGGTCCAAAAATGCTTAGAGATGTGATAGGCCAAACACATATTGACCCTTTGTGATAAAATTAACCAATTAATTAACCAAGTAAATTAATTAGGTTCAATTACATGCAAAAAGCATGGTAGCACAAACAAATCACCAAATAACTAAATGCAGTGGAAATTAAATTTGACACGGTGATTTGTTTACGAATGGGGAAAACCTACACGGCAACAACCCCACCGGGTGAATTTAAGGTCACCACTTCTGAGAATTCACTATTATCAAAACAAGCGATTATAAGTAAAGGAATCCTAGTACCTTATACTAACCTACAGTTGACCCTTTACCCTAATACCCAATTAGACTTGTTCGGTAGGGACAATCTCTCCTTGTATTGCACGTCTCCCAGTACGTGACTAACCAAAAGATGCGCTACGTGACTTGATCACCAACTTAAGAAAAAGGTTGGTGGCAAAGTTCTTATGTTCTTCAACACATGCAAATCACAAAGTTGCTTGGCCACAAAACCCTACGGTGTACAAACACAACAGCTTCTCAAAAACTAAGGCAAACTAAGTTTTCGGTCACACTTGATGAATTATGCTCTTGTGCAATTGTTTTCTTGGTTGTGCAACCTGATACGGCCCTTAAAATAATCCTTATATATGTTTAGGATTGTGAAAAAAGAAAGCCCAAACACATAATCATGGATTGGATGAAAAACAGTCCAGAAAAACTGAGTTTCATAAACCTCGATAGATAGCCATCTATCGAGCTAGCTGTCAAGCCACGAGCTTTAGCAACTTTTAAACCTCGATAAATACTAGTTGTCTTGTTTTAAAATCCAACACTTCATTACTTTATTCTTGGACAAATTTGCATGGCTTCAATACTTGGACTTGAACTCTTGTTCCTTGAAGTATTAAACACATCCTAGATCTACCCAATTACAAGTAAAGTGCATTTTATCAAAGGATTAGCCAGTACATAAAATGTTGACATATGTTCCTAATATCCAATCACGTATGTCCTAACAATCTCCCCCTTTGGCAATCCGTGACAAAATCACAACAAACAAATGAATATATGAAAGGAGTCATAAATCACTCAATTCATACTCACTTGTTGAGTACAATAAAATCTATCCTAACACAAACTCTTGAAAAATTTTGCAAGAAGAGAGTTCATGAAAAGGAAGACTTTGACAACCTGTATTTCTGAAACACTTAAACAAAACTCATCAAGGCATCTTTGTGTGAAACAGAAATAAAAGATTGCATACAATATAATAAAAAACATATATATAAAGATAGAAAAGAAATAACACATGGAGAGATAGGTGAAAGAACATACATCAAAAAATATATAAATCAAATATAAGTACAATGTATGTCAAAATGGTCACAAGACCTAAGGTACAAGAAGAATGTATCTAAACTAAAAAGAAAAGAAAAAGATATATCAAAATCCTCACTACATCCCTCATGATCACTCAAGAACACTCCCCTTATCTCCTAACTAACCTTCCCCCTATGAGTATGTCTACTCTCATTTCAAAACTACTTCCCCTTTTTGTCACGGGCGACAAAGGGGTAAGTACATTAAGTAGACATCTCATCATCACTAGGTAAGCCAACATCCTCATCCTCATCATGGTCGAAGCCATCGTCACTCTCATCCTTGGACGCTGGTGGAGATGGAGAAGAAGCAACCGTGAAACGACCCATTACTATCTGTCGTCACGCAACACAACCCATATGGGTGTTCACCTGACACAACTCATCACTAAGTGTGTCTAGGCAACCATCCATGCACACAGGCTGTGCCATGATGGCTTCAAGAGTCACTCCACCCTCTGAAGACGAAGGAGCGGAGGTGGATGGAGCGGTAGAAACTGGAGGAGCAACCGTTTCGGTTTGAGTCCCCCTCGAGCAAAGCTGTGCAAAACTCCGCTTAAGGTAGTAGCATCAATGGCACAAATGTAAGAGAAGTGGGGAGACTCAGGATAGGAGACAGAGAAATGGCGAAGGAGCCAAGTGATAGCTGAAGGAAAGATAAGCTTATCACGGGTAGTTGTATCCTTATAGACATCTATAAGGGATAGAATGAAGTGAGAGGGGAAGTCAATGGTAAGGTCCTCTATGAGGGAAAGCAAAAGGCGAGCACGAGGCTCTATGATAGTGTTATAGTGAGAGAGAGGATGGAGAACAAAGGTCATAACCATGTTAAGAAACCTTGGACCTTTAGCAAAGGTCGTGCGATGGGTGAACTGACGATCACCCCAAAAAGAAGGTGTCTCACAGAAACGAGACAAGAGTTCATCTTTGGACACAGTCCTCAAATGCTCACAACTAGAATAGTCAGAAAACTCTACCTTAGGAACGTGTAGTACCTCAGATACAATACCCGGAGTAACTACCATGTGTATACCCCAAACACGAGTGGTAAACTGGGGTATAGAGGTGTCAAATCCGTGCATATTGGAGTAGAACTCCTGTATAATCACGGAATGACATGTGACAGGAACGCCATAAAGAGACTCCCAACCCCTACTATGAATGATAGTGTGTAGGTCAATGTCAGAAAAATTGTACAAAATGACTTGGTGTTCCGAATGAATGACTCGTCGTGAAAAGTTCTTAAAGAAGTCCGATTTGGCCTTCTCATCACGGAACCATACGTGAAAAGGAGTAGGGTTAGAAGGTGAAGAAGATTAAGATGCCCCAGAACAAAGAGGATTCCGAGACAGAACAAATTTACGATTAGGTGCCATGATGTAACTAACGTAAGAGGGAGAGAAAGAGAGAAATAGAGAGATAATTAGAAAAGTACCAAGCAACACATATATCCAAATATGTAGGAATGAAGGTACGTATGCATGAGAATGCATGAACATGTGACATGCTAAAATAAATTCATCATGGGCTTTGCCTAATCCAAACCTACCAGCACACAACATAGCAACAATGTAAACACACATCTAAAATGCATGAAACATTGTTATAATGCATATGTGATGCAATGCATGAAGTTTAAAGATCATTTTGACAAAAACCCATCCCAAAATTTTCATAATTTCATCAATTTTGAAAAACCCCCCAAAATTTTTTCAAAACTCAAAACTTGGGTCAGAAAAGAGTGAAATGCATGATTAATGAGTGAGAAAGAAACATACCAGATGAAGAGCACTTGATTTAGGCCGAAGATCAAGTGAGGAATGTGTAAGGGTTTGAGTTTGAAGAGATTTGGATAGAGAAAAGAAAGAAACTATTGAAAGAGATCAAGGAAATGAGTACAGAAATTGCAAAGGCTCTTTATATAGAATCTTCATAAAGCTCGATCGATCGAGAGCTATCGAGCTTTAAAGAGGAACTTTTCAGCTGTCGAACCAGTTATCGAGGATCAAACGAGAGGCTTGACAACAAAGAAGCTCGATGGATCGAGGTAGCTATCGAGAAGACAGAAAGTTTCTCTATTGATCGAGATAGCTATGAGAGTTATCGAGATTGCGATAAAGAAAAGATGAAGAGTCTCGATAGATAGCCTATCTGTCGAGAACTATCAAGGAGCTATCGAGATTGCTTAAAAACAGTTTTTCAAGGAAGAGAAAAACATAGATATGAATGCAATCAAGCAGGCTACTCAACCAAAGATCCAAAGAGCATTTTAAGCTCTCAAAATCATCTCTCAACAAGAAAAATGTCATGCATTTAGATCCAAATCCACACACACACACACACACAACAAGTGTAAACAATTTTATATTTCAAAAACGAGTTAAGACAGTTTAGTAAACATACATCTGCACAAGTAAACCTTGTGATGGTCAAATCACATTGTACCTGTACATGTATCAAAAGTAGCAAAGAATATTGCGTGTTGTGTGTGAAAACATTGCAAGATTGCATAAGTGTCTCTATGTTATGATGATTTGAGATATGAGTAAATCAATTTAACTCACACACAATCATAACTGTTTGATGGGGACTAGCACCTTCGAGGTACATCCTATAACTCCCACATCTCTTAGAATACACGCTTGCAATCATTTATAAAGAATTTTGATTTTTGCTATTATTTTTCTTTTCATATTTTTCTTTTATTAAGCATATCATGCATGGGCATACAAGAGAGAGAAAAGAAATACCCAATTATGTTAAGCTTTTTGAAATTGCACTTTTGCTATGCCGAAGTATACAGATGTCATTTCATGATTGGAGGGCAACAGTGGTGAGATGGTTATTTATGCCTTTCTCTTAGGATTTTTTTAGTCCTTACAGGCAAAAAGAGTGATACGAGTGTTAAGTACAAAAGATTACTTAGTCTTACTCATCACAAACAAAGAGTCACAAAGCTCACTGCTTAGTTGTGCATAAAGATGCTCATCTAGACTACAAGAAATACAAAGTTTAGAAGACTTTGTTTCATTGGCCATTCAAGGTACACAAGTACCAATGTACACAAACACACATTGTTTTTGTATTTTTCTGATTTTTCAATTATTTTTGTTTTTATGATGAAAAAAACAAAATAAAGAAAAAATTGAAAAACAACCAAACAAAAACAAACAAAATAAGGCAATGCATAAAAACTAGATGCAAATGAATGATAAGAAAAGGGGGGAGAAGAGGGGATCATTCCAAAGAGATAACACCGATGTTTTAACGAAGGAATTCAAAAATTTTGCTATCAAGAGGTTTGGTGAACAAGTCATCCTTCTGATCATCAGTGTGAATGAACTCAAGAGTAAGTGTACCATCTTCAACAAGATCACAAATGAAATGATGTCGAATCTCTATGTGTTTGGTTCTAGAATGTTGAACTGGGTTCTTAGAAAGGATAATGGCACTGGTATTGTCACAATAAATAGTGAGGTGTTCTTGACAAATGCCATAGTTAAGGAGAAGTTTTTGCATCCATGGAAGTTGGGTGCAACAGCTACCGACAGTAATATACTCAGCCTCTGCAATGGAAAAAGAGATGAAATTTTGCTTTTAGCTTATCCAGGAGACAAGATTATTACATACATAAAAACAACCCCCTGAAGTACTCTTCCTATCATCAGCATTCCCAGCCCAATCAACATCCGAATACCCGGCTAAGACATCATTTGTGTCCTTGTTGTACCACACACCATAGTCGGCAGTGGTTTTGACATACTTTATGATCCTTTTCAAAGTAGTCATATAGGACTCTTTAGGATTAGCCTGATATCTAGTACACATTCCCACACTGTAACTAATGTTTGGTCTACTAGAATTAAGGTAAAGAAGACTACCTATCATGCTTCTATAGAGAGATGGATCAACACTTTTTTCCCAAGACATGAAAAGTGAGTTTAACATTTGGACTTATAGGGGTTCGAATAGAACTAGCAAATTCCAAACCAAACTTTTTCACAAGATTTCTAGCATATTTAGATTGGGATATGAATATACCTGTCTCTTATTGACGAATTTGCAATCCAAGGAAGTGATTTAATTCTCCAGTTATACTCATCTAGAACTCGACCTGCATGAGTTTGGAGAAACCATGAGCAAGTTCATCCTTTGTTGACCCAAAGATGAAATCATTAACATAGACTTGAGCAATAATATATTCACCATCTTCCCTTTTGATGAAGAGAATCTGATCAGCCTTTCCTCTTGTGAACCCATGTGAAACTAAGTATTGTGTGAGTCATTCATACTAAGCTTTGGGGGCTTGCTTTAGACCATAGAGTGCCTTCTTGAGATGCAACACATGATCCAGAAAATGGGGATCAATGAATCCTTTTGGTTAAGCCATATAGACATCTTCTTTAAGAAATCCATTCAAGAAGGCAATCTTGACATCCATTTGGTAAAGCCTGAACTTCAATTGGCATGCTAAGTCTAGGAGAATCCTGATGAACTCCATGGGAGCTACTGGAGCAAATGTCTCATCATAGTCCACTCCTTCCATTTGTGAGTATTCTTGAGCCACAAGACGAGCCTTATTGAGGATCACATCGCCTTCCTTGTCAGTCTTATTGTAGAAAATTCACTTTGTGCCAATGATGTGCTCACCTTCAGGCATGGGTACTAGTGTTTAGACATCATTCCTTTGAAATTGAAGTAGTTTATCATGCATAGCCTCAACCCAACTTTCATCCTGAAGTGCTTCCTCAACCTTGGTAGGTTCAACCTGCGACAAATAGCAAGAAAAAGACACAAAGTTAGCAACACATTTATCAAATCCTCGTTTCCTCAATGTAAGTTCATTCATATTTCCCAAAATAGTTTCAAGAGGGTGATTCAAATGAATTCTGGAGGAAGGTCCTTTCTATTTGCAGGATTCAGAATTAGGTGAGGTAGACCTGTTTGCTGAACCTTCCGCAACACTTGGAGTACTGGGAGTACTTAGAGAGGTAAGCTCTTAATCAACAGGTTCTTGAATTTCCTTGGGCTGAGGAGGGAGAATTTCTTTAGAGATTTCCTCATTGACATTCTTAGAACAGGATTCTGAATCTTCATTGATAACAACATTTACAGTTTCCATCACCTTTCTGGTTCTCTTGTTTTATACCCGATAAGCCTTGCTTGTGGAGGAGTATCCCAGATATATTCCCTCCTTAGTTTGGGAGTCAAATTTTCTCACATTCTCTCTATCCTTGAGAATGAAACAAGTACTTCCAAATATTCTAAAATATTTGACATTTGGCTTCCTTCCCTTCCATAGCTCATAGGGAGTCTTTTTGGTACAAGGTCTGAAATATACCCTGTTAACCCTATGACACTCAGTGTTGACGGCTTCTCCCCACAAGTTTCTAGCCACACCCTTGTTGTGCAACATGGCCCTAGCCATCTCCTAAATAACCCTGTTCTTCCTTTCTACTACACCGTTCTGCTAAGGAGTAATAAGAGCAGAGAATTCTTGAGATATACCCAATCTAGTGCAGAATGACTCCATGTAGGAGTTTTCGAATTCTTTGCCATGATTACTTCGAATTTGATAAACCTTTAGACTCTTCTCATTTTTGTGTAGAGGGCTTCGATATGCTCAGGAGCATCTGACTTGGATCTTAGAAGAATGACCCAAGAGTACCTAGTAAGTCATCTACTACAACCATAATATATCTCTTTCCCTTAAGAGACTCGGTTTGAGTTGGAACCATGAGATCCACATGTAGTAGCTCCAATGGTCTAGATGTAGTAGATGTCTGAGTACCTGGATGTTTTGCTTTTGTCTGTTTCCTAAGCTGGCATGGTCTACACACAACATTGTCCACTTTACTGAGTTTTGGCATCCCCAACACTGATTCATGCTTAGATACAATTGAGAGATGTTTGTAACTAGCATGTCCCATCCTTTGGTGCCATAGATCTTCATTTGGTATGCGAATACTATTGCACACAATATCAGCATTAGGTACCAGACCATAACAGTTGTTTAAAGTGCAAACACCACTTATAAGCTTCTTTCCAGATTCATCTAGCACAAGACATTTTCCTTTATAAAATAGCACCATAAAGTCTTGATCACATATCTGACTTATACTTAACAGATTCACTCTCAAACCTTCTACATATAGCACATTTGCAATATTTGGCAGTCCAAGTAAAGAAATAACTCCCTTTCTTTAATCTGTGATTTGCTCCCATCTCCGGAAGTGACATTACCACCTTTCATAGACTCGAAGATCTTAAAGAGAGAGTGATCTCCAGTCATATGTCGCGAGCATCCACTGTCAAGGTACCATAAACATTTATCCATTACCTTGAATGCAGACTTCATCATAAAGCACACTTCATGCTTTGATGATAGATCTGTAGGAACGGTGTTCTCTTTTATTTGCTATTTACAACCAAGACCTTTAACTTTCACCCTTTTCAGATGAACTTCTCTGCACATTCTCATTTTGAGGTAGTCTAGTTTCTTCTTTGTCATGTTAAGATCTATTTCAATCCTTATCATAATGGCTTTTAATTAACTTTTAGACTTGTATTTATTGAAACACTCAATTAAATAGAGATTAGAAAAACAAGATGTATTTGAAATACTTGATCTTTTCTTGCCAATGACAGCCATGACAACTGGGGTCAATGGATCTCACAACAAGATTAAACCCTAATCAGAGTGTGCTTGCTCTGATACCACTTGATAGGCTAAACACGCATTGACCTCTTGTGATAAAATTAACCAATTAATTAACCAAGTGAATCAATTAGGTTCAATTACATGCAACAAGTGTGGTAGCACAAACAAATCACCAAATAACTAAATGCAGCAGAAATTAAATTTGACACGGTGATTTATTTCCGAATGGAGAAAACCTACACAGTAAAAACCCCACTAAATGAATTTAAGGTCACCACTCCCAAGAATCCACTACTATCAAAACAAGCGGTTACAATTAAAGGAATCCAAGTACCTTATACCAACCTAAAGTTGAACCCTTACCCCAATACTCAATTGGACTTGTTCTGTAGTGACAATCTCTCCATGTATTACACGGCTCCCAATGCATGACTAACCAAAAGATGCGCAGATCCAGTATGCGACTTGATCACCAACTTAAGAAAGAGGTTGGCTGCAAAGTTCTTCTATTCTTCAAAACATAAAGATCACCAAATTGCTCGGTCACAAAACCCTACGGTGTACAAACACAACAGCTTCTCAAGAACTAGGGCAAACTAGGTTTCCGATCACACTTGATGAATTATGCTTTTGTGCAATTGTGCTCTTGGCTGTGCAACCTGATATAGCCCTTAAAATAATCCTTATATATGTTTAGGGTTGTGAGAAAAGAAAGTTCAAACACATAATCACGGATTGGATGAAAAACAGTCTAGAAAAACTGAGTTTCATAAACCTCAATAGATAGCCATCTATCGAGCTAGTTGTCGAACCACGGGCTTTAGCAGCTTTTAAACCTCGATAGATACTAACTGTCGAGCTTTAAAATCCAGCACTTCATTACTTGATTCTTGGACAGACTGGCATGGCTTCAACACTTGGACTTGAACTCTTGTTCTGAAAAGTAAAATTTGGAGCATATCAACGTAGTTAGTCAGCCTTCTTTCTTTTGTAGGACTTCTTGTAAGCCTTCTCATCTATGGGGACCCACTTCAAGTTAGCCTCTAGCCACTTCTTGTATCCTGAAGATGGATGAAGGAATTAAGGAAGTCGAACGCCTTTGGTCACCATCCTTCATGGCCAAGCCTCATGGATTCTACCCAAGATTCTCTCAGTAAATACCAAAGTATGGAAGGAACCATCATCATTAAGAGCTCCTTGATGTTCTCCAAATTGCCTTGCAATGCAACCTATGGAATAATAAGAGCAACAACAAAGCCTAACCAGAGGAACACAATCATCTTTGAAGACACAATTGACCATGGCTGTAATGCACCACCAATCCACTACCTATTGAATTTTTTGAGATGTCAATGCGCTCCATGAGCTCAATAAACTCTTCCAATCCCATCTCAGCATGCTTAGGCCTGTGATCACAATAATGCTTCAGAAGGTATTGACTAGTAAGGGCAGTGGAAGGATAAAGCAATTGAAGCCTCTCATATAGCCATATCTAAAAAAGAAAAAAAAAAAAAAGAGAGACATGAATTTCAAGACGATATAAGGAGCCTCAATGGGTTGAAAACTGAAAGGCAATCCATGCAAAAATTAGAGGAATCCAAAAGAGCCTGCATTAAGGTAAGAAAATCTCGGCCAAGGAGGGGAAAGATGAGGTTACTAACATTGGGCTTACCTATGATTGTACCAAAATCTTTGATAATGGGGCATATTTCCACACCATTAAATTGAAAAGCATGCTAAGTAGGGATCCAAAAGTTGGCAGCAGCATGAAGAAGAGGTTCATCGACGTTGATTTAATGATATGGAAAGATGGAAGAGAGACTTAAATAAATGCGAATCTCTTTGAAATTAGGGCCAAGCTTCTTGATCCATGCCAAGACTTCTAAAGGGTTGAATTCTACCATTAGAAGACCTTTCTAAGGGTTTTCTGAGCTTAGAACACATTTTGTGAGGGTTTAGAAGCCCCAATGGCTATTTTATCATTGAAAAAGGCGGCTAAGGTTTCTGATCCACGACGTGTGAATGCAAGGTCAGACCTATGTATGCAGGGTCAAAGCCTACGTACGCAGGCACACATCTGCGCACACAGGGAGTCAGGTGGTCACACTTGTTTTTCTTGTTTGAAGTCTTTTTCCTCCACCAAGGTTTCTCTCATGATTCTTATGACCTAAGGGACTACTCAAGGCATACTGTAGCTCAGATTCGCAAGAATCAAAGATCAAGAAGAAGGAATTGCATGGAAATAAATAAAATCATCTCCATAGTTGTAAATTAAGTGCATGTTCCAAATACAAGCAGAAATGTAAATATATGTTCTTAAATACAACCCAATGTCTCAAATAAAAAGTAAAGTGCAAAATACATGCTAATAAAAAAAGAAGAAAAGCGAAAAGAAATATGTTGTGTGTCTATGTTTGTGTTGTCTATCTTTAGGAATCATCAAAAGCACCTTTCCTAAACACTGGGAGTGGTCTCAATGCTGCCAACACCATCATCATCATCATCATTATCGGGGTAGGCATACCCTCCAAGACCAAAGAGTCATATAGAGTATTTGGTCACCTCCAGCTTAGGGTTCCTGGCGAGCCAGACAAGCTCCTCATGCTCCTGCATAGTGGGCTAAATTGGGAAGAAGGCAATGTTAGAACAAGTGGTTGAGGGATATGAGAAGAGGAAAGTATAGACATGACAAGGCAAAGAATGAAAAGGGAACTCACCACCCTTGTACCCTTAGGAAAAAGGTATCCCAAGACATTAATGTTGCGGCCCACCGCACGCTCTCGAGCGAAGCCTTCAATGTCATAGGCATGGACTGACCAACGCAAGCGAGAAGATCAATAGGAGCACCAACAGCAGGACTAGCTTGGTTTCATTTGAATAGTATACAATGCAAGAATGAATGAAGGGAAATAAAGAGAAAAGGGACACACACCTTGACAGTAAAGAAGGGCATAAGGTGAGTATCATTGAACTTCTTCTAGTTCAGCTCCTCTGAGATCCACTCAGTGAAAGGAATGCCATGCCTCCGCAAGTTGTACTAGGCATCCGTCATAGAGTGTGGGGTAAACATGAACTCTGGTGGATCCATAGGGACTTGTGGATCATCTGCACCTACCAACTGGCAACGTAACCTCTCTGCCAAATAGAACATCCTTAATCTAGCACCCTGAAAAGGCTGGGTGGTCCTAAAAGCCATAAGGGCAGACACTTCCAAATCCAAACCCGCAACAAGAAGGTGACCAGCCCATGGACTCTATATAACCTGTGACAATATTAGAAGAAAAGCCCTAAGAAACATACAAAGAAGAGAAGCAGTAATGACCATGGGACGTCCAACTCACATCATTAGAAGAGAGCCCATTGAAATGAGCCCTAATCGAAGGAAAGCTCCTTAAGTCAACATTCGTTCCCTGAGCAATAAGACCATATTGCATGGCCCAATGCTGAAAAAGAAGAAAGCACAGTTTACAAGAAGACAGTTTGCAAGATGACAGTTTACAAGAAGACAGTTTGCAAGATGATAGTTTGCAAGTTGATAGTTTGCAAGTTGATAGTTTTCAAGATGACAGTTTATAAGAGGATAGCTTGCAAGATTAGATGGTACAAGTGTAAATAGTTTGCAAGATATAAGCACAGATGTAGAATGCAAAAGCATGATATACAATTTTGATCTAAATGACATGTGTATAGATATGATTGCAATACATGAACTATAGAGAAAAGAAGGTAGGAAAACTAACCTTAAGGAGCTTCCTTTTAAGGGCACCTCTCTTTTGGGTAGTGGTGTGGAGTTGCCACTTATTTTTTATACAAAAGAATAAGAAAAAATAAATACAAATTACATGTTCAAAATACTTCGAATGTCATTGATTGAATAAAGACAAGTAAAATTTTGGTAAATTAAATATTACAAGGCTTTGGGTCTTAGTTACAATCTATGCAAAAGAATACAAAACTTTGGTCCTAGTTACAATCTACCAAAATTAAATTAAAATAAACAAAACACTAATCTACTAACCAAAACCCTAAACTCGAGGGCTAGGTTACAGAATGAGGTGTTAGGCACCGATTTTGCCTAGACAGAGTTTGGTCTTCTAGACTCTAATGACCAATATATCTTTTTTGCATGATGTTGAATAATATGTTGAACATACATGACAGACACTTGACAAAATTTCATTCAAATAAATCGCCTTGTGGATGTGTCCTCTTTTTAAAGAAAATTCATATCTGTTTTGTGAATTAAAAAAATTGATTTAGCTTGTAAAAAAAGAAAAACTAGATCTGTCTTTATATAAAAGAAAGAATAAAATTTTGTTAAAAAGAATCAGATATGTTTTGGTGTAAAATAAAAAAAATATATATGATTTTATCAAGAAAAATCATATTTGTTTTTTATGTAAAAGAAATAATAAGATTCTATTAGAAAGAGTCAAATCTGTTTATATGTAAAGTTAAAAAAGGTGGTTTTATTAAGAAAAATCATATCTGTTTCAAAAAAAAAAAAAGACTATTTGAAAGAGGATTCATATTCATGAGGTGAATTTATTATGCATGCATCACATATTAAGAAATTAAAACCTAACTTTCAATCCCTTCTTTTAAATTTCAAAATTTGCAATTTTGTTATAAAGAAAACTTTTTCTAAAAAAAAAAAAATCAAATCTATATTTAATGAAAATAAAGATCAGTTTTGGATTTTAAAAAAATCAGATTTGAAAAAATATAGATCAGTTTTGGATTAGAGAAATAAATCAGATCTGAAAAATACAGATAAGTTTTTGTGTTTAAAGGAAATCAGATCTAAAAATACAGATCAGTTTTTAGTTTTTATAAAAGAATTTTGTTATTCATTACAGATTTTGAAATTTAAGAAAAATAATTGCAATAAACAATCACCTGAGAACATGTTAAAGAAAATTCTAGCAATGTATTTAAGCATGGTAATTATATATCAAGAACAAAACATAATAAAGACATGTTAAACATATTCATGTATTAAACAATAACAAAAAATTAATGAAAGAAGAAAAGAAAGAAGAAAACAGAATACCTCTTGCATGAGTGTGCTTTTCCAATGAAAGAATACCTTAGAATTCAAAGAAGTTTGTTCACCTCTTTAAAGCCTAAAATACTTTACTTACAAAAAAGAAGTTCCTAAAACAAAAGCCTCCAGAACGTCTTTAACACAAGGGGAATTGAAAAGTTAGAAGAGAAGAGCCCCTAATTCTGATTTGTTTCCTCTATTTATAGAGGTTGGGATGATGTTAGGTTCTAAAAGTTTAGAACAATTGACAATTGTGAACACAAACTTGTTTAGGTATAGATCTTAGAGTTTAAATGTATGATTAGACAATGCTCAAGGTGATACAAGGCAAGATTCAAGAATAAGCAAGCTGTAGAAAGAAGAATTCAGAAGTTTCTTAGTTTGACCAATTGAGAGACAGGCTCGATTGATTGAGAGTCATATCTGCAAAATTTTAATTAAGCCCAAACAGTAGTTCACACCCATTTAGGATTAGGATTTTAGATCTACTTCTTCTAGTATATAAAGGAAACCCTAAGCACGTTTTTATGAGGCTTTTCAGAGAGAGAAGAGTGTGCCTCTTTTGTAGATCTAGGGTTTTGTACCCAAAAGGTCTCTAGAGTTTTTGTTAAGTTGTGTGATGAATCTTTTGTGAGATCTAGAGATTTTTGCCTTCATACACACTTAGGGTTATCAAGATCGAGATTGATGTCGAGAGCTTGGTGATTGTTTCAGTTGCTGCATAAAGAGCTTAAAGAAAAACAAGTGGTACACTTGTGGATGTTGTGGATTTGAGAAAGAAGTAGTCCGTGGACTCAGAGCTATCACGTGGTCGTGGTAGTAAGTTCCTTACTTGAGGTAGCAATAGGATGTTAGTGATCTAAGTCGCTATTGTAAAACTTCAATTCTTTCATAGTGGATCTGTTTTACCTTGAGGATAGTTAGGTTAAATTCCCCCCAAATTTTTTACCGGTTTGGTTTTCCTAGATTATCATATCGTGTGTTATTTACTTTTCCACACTGCTTTGCATGATATGATTTACTTGTGTTAACCAAGATTTGAATAATTTACCTAAGTTAATCACTTGGCTAAATAATTAGGTTAAACAATTTGTGTTTTAAAGGGTCTAAAAATGTACAGATGACAATTCCTAGTGATTATGATTCTTCAAGCAAAAGGATGCAGCAAATGCAACCATCATGGCAGCAATTGAGATTAAAAGTGTAGTGACTCTAATCAGGAGCCTAACAAGTAACGATACAAGGAAGTCCCTGTATGAATAACATGAGGTAAGGATGGAAAAGAACATAATTAGGGATGTTGAAGAGCAAAATAATGCTATTGCACTTGAAATTGAATAGGCCAGAACAATTTTAGGACCATGGTTTAATTTATCAGTGGTTGGTCAGTAAACAATATAATGCCAATTAGTTTAACAATCACCATAGATGATTTAGCTGTGTTCATCATCCACTTCTCTCCCTCCCTCCTTAACTTGTGGTTCTTCGCAAATAAAAGATATGGTGTTTCCCCGTTTCCATTTTTCATTTCTTTGAATACAGGTCTTACAACCTTTTCCACTTCCTTCCAAATCATAAGGAATTACTATGAGAGACTTGTTAATTAGTCTTAAAAAATAGAAATTTATGTAGACATTAAATCTAAGTGTAAAAATGAGTGAAGTTTCTACAAAATGTGATAAATGATAAATTTTTCCAAAAGCTTAAATTATTGACAAATGGTGAATTCAATCATTTAATTAATATTCTAACAAAATGATTCAAAAACTTAGTACTCAAATCATATGAATAATTACCTTGAACCATAGTAGTTCTTGCTACATTTGAAGAGCTGTTCTTGATATAGCATTAAGCTTATCTTCAGGTGCTTATCTTGTAGCTAAATGCAGCATGTTGTTTCCATCTTCATTTATACTATCTGCTAATAGATCTCTAATTGAGCCTACCACAAGTGAATTGAAGATGCTTTCATGGCGCTTCTCAACAGCAATATGAAATATGCTTCTCTTCTTATGGTCTATTTTCCATAATAGATCAAACTCAAAATGAATAAGCTTGACCAAAAACTCCACATTACCTACATTTGCTACAATAAATAGAATTAACGAAAGCTCTGGAATTTCATTTAAATTCTCAATATCATCTATGTGTGACTGAAGACATTGTTTATGTAGTTCATGAACTTGAGATTGCTTTGACTTTTCCAACTTCAACCCTGGAATTGACAATGAAAACAAAGTAGCCCTACCTAAGTGAATTATAATTTGTTAAAAGAATTGAATAGGTCTAGAGTATAAAGAGTAAATGTGCTACTGGTGCATGTGTTTCGTGTATATATATTAGTGTTAGGGCTATTGGAAAAACTGGTTTTGTATCTCATACAAAACACACAGCGGAAGCAACAAACATGGATCTATTTCATTCATGATTGATAACATGCACTATGTAAATTTTAGAATTTAAGAACAAGATAGCGTACCTTGGTGAGGTGAAATTCAAAATAAAAGATTAGAAGTACTTGGGAACACTTTTAATCTTCACTCCAATTCCACTTTACGCCCAAAAAGCGTGGTCTCTCAATCTTTCCAAGGGAGAATAATTGAGTGGCTTCACTCACACATACACACCATTTGACAATGATGTCTCTCTCTTATTCTTTTTCTAATAAAAAAAATTCTGTATGTTTCTCTTTTTATAACTAACTGATTATCTAATTGGGCTGGCCTATTGGGCATTTCCAATTGGGATTTAGTGTGTGGATTGGAGTGGGACCAAAATGGACTAATAAGACACCAGCTCTAATGGGCCTTGGGTTTTTTGTCAACTCTTGACAAGTCCAAAGTTACCATCAATTATATTTAATACCACTATATAAATATAATTGCATTTGAGGCCTTATTAATAAATTATATCCCAAGACTTTATTCTACATGCAACCTCTTTATAAAATATTCGTAGTAATACAAAGTCATGAATATAGACTACCACTTTAAAAATTGCATCTTATCCTTGAGTACCCGGTTTAATCTTTTAAAGTTATTCATCATATATTTATGAAATCCAATTTCATAAATATATACTTTAGAAACTTCTTACCAAAGTGGTTAGGCCTAACTCTCTGAATAACTGAACCCATTAAACTTATCTCAAGGGAATATTTTATATCTCCGTTAAGAGACTATGAATTCCATCCTGAAAATATATGTTCCATCAACACTAAATGAGGCTACCCAACATGCTAAGGTTTTGACCGTTACTTTAGATCTCACTCTTAATATATCAAAGTTACCTACACATCATGATCAGGTCCATTATCCTCTCAAGATTAAGAGTTCATGTAAATAAAAGTCATGAGATTTATTATTTATTTGACAGTCGTTAGGAGAATAATAAATCTCACAGCGGTCCAGTTCAATATGTCTTAACTCTTAAAACATATCAACACATCAACTAGAAGTCTCGACTTCCGTGATCAAGAAAAATCATCTTAGTTAATATATTATAGTCTTCGCAGATGAAATGCCCAATTTCATCATCGACTACGAACTAAAATTCTGAGTTTACAAAGAACTTGTGATTTATATCTTCTGTGACTTTTCACATAAATCACATATTATGCATCTCATGGACTATATGATAATGTCTCATATTCATGTTACCATTATTTTAGATAATAATAAAACAGCTTCATTAATCATAATATTAAGTCATACACAATGTCATACATAATATCATATATGGCATTATACAATAGGATTTAAAGGCACTAATCCTAACAATCTACCACTTGCCTTAAAGATTATTGTGCACTCTAACTCCCTTTCCCTTCAAATGTGACTCGAAAGTCTTTTGAGGTTAGGCTTTGGTAAAGGAATCTGCTAGATTATTTGCACTTTCAATCTTTGCTACCACTACATCTCCACGAGCAACAATGTCTCGGATGATGTGGTACTTTCTCTCAATGTGCTTTCCTTTCTTGTGATTTCTTGGACCTTTGGATTGTGCAACCACTCCACTATTGTCGTAGAACAAAGTAATAAGAACTTGCTCAATTCTCACAACAACAAGATTAGAAAGAAATTTCTTGAGCCAAACAGCCTCCTTTGCCATCTCACAAGCAGCAATATATTCAGCTTCCATGGTGGAGTCTGCAATACAAGATTGCTTAACACTCCTCTAAGTTATAGCTCTACCTCCCAAGGTAAAAACACATCCTGAAGTGGATTTTTTGAAATATAGATCTGATTGAAAGTCTGAATCTATATAACCAATGGGAATCAAATCCTCACTATGGTAACCAAGCATATAATTTCTCGTTCTCCGTAGATACTTGAGAATATGCTTTACCGTTTGCCAATGTTTTGGTCCTAGATTTGTTTGATATCGGCTGACCATGTCAACTAAATAACAGATATCTGGTCTAGTACAAAGCATGACATGCATGAGACTTCCCACTACAGAAGCATAAGGAACTTGTCTCATCATATTTTCTTCCTTTTAAGTCTTAGGCCTTTGTTCGTCAGATAGAAGAACTCCATGTCTAAAAAGAAGCAAACCTTTCTTGGAGTTTTGCATGCTAAACCATTCTAGAACCTTATCTATATATTCAGCTTGTGATAAGCCTAACATCTTATTCTTGCGATCTCGCCAAAGGTTGATCCCTAGAATAAAGTTATCCTCACCCACGTTCTTCATATCAAATTGGCTTGACAACCAAACTTTAACCAATGACATTACTCCTACATTATTTTCAATGAGTAGAATATCATCAATATAAAGCATTAGGAATATTACTACTTTGTCTCGATGTCTTTTGTACACGCATGGTTTATCAAGATTTTGTTCAAAACCAAATGACTTAATTGCTTGATCAAATCTGATGTTCCATGACCTAGATGCTTGCTTAAGTCCATAAATGGACCTTTCCAACTTGCATACCATATGCTCTTGGTTCTTTACTATGAAACCTTCCAATTGTAACATGTAGATTTCTTCCTCAAGATTGCCATTGAGAAATGCAATCTTGACATCCATTTTCCAAATCTCATAATCATAATGAGCAGTATTGGATAAGAGAATTCTGATAGATTTAAGCATTGCTATAGGTGAAAAGATTTCTTTATAATCAATAACTTCTTTTTGTGTATACCCTTTCGCCATTAGCCTTGCTTTAAAGGTTTCAATATTTCCATCTATCCCTTTCTTTCTCTTGTAAACCCATTTGCAATCAACATGTTTAATGTCGTTAGGTGCCTTTACAAGATTCCAACTTGATTGGAATACATAGAATCTAATTCAGATTTCATAGCTTGAACCCAATGATGTGCATCTATATCATTCATTGCCTCCTCATAAATGTAAGGATCTGATTCAGCCTCTTCTGAGATAACTTCATAAGTTTCTCACAAACCTATAAATCTTATAGGAGGCCGAACAATTCTCCCACTACGACGAGGCACCTGTGCACTAGACATCTCATGAGTAGTATCTTGTGGTGTATCTAATACAGCCACATCATCCCTAGTTTCATCCATTGGTTGTTGAACTACAGGTTCATTCATTTCAGCCAATACAGCTCTACTTTTAGGAGTATAGTCATTCATATAGTCATTTTTCAAGAATTTGACATTTGTACTAACAAACACTTTGTTATCCTTATGACTATAGAATAAACCTTCAACAATTCCTTTTGGATACCCTACAAAAAATACCACTTTTGTTTTAGACTGTAACTTATCAGACTTTCCTTTTAACACATGTGCTGGACAACCCCAAATATGGAGATGTCTCATGCTAGGCTTACGCCCATTCCACAACTCTACATGTGTTTTATGAATAGACTTCGAAGGTACTAAATTCAGAAGATACATTACAATATTTAAGGCATATCCCCAAAAGAAAATTGGTAGAGTCGAATAACTCAACATGAATCTAATCATATCTAAAAAAGTCTTATTCCTTCTTTCTGTTACACTATTTTGTTGTAGAGTTCCAGGTGCAGTCAACTGGGATATAATCCCATTTTCAGTTAAGTAATCCTTGAAATCCCCAAAAAGATATTCGCCACCTCGATCAGATCGAATGACTTTTATGCATTTACCTAATTGATTCTCAACTTCAGCCCTAAACTCTTTGAACTTTTCAAAAGTTTCGGACTTCTGTTTCATTAGGTACACATAACCAAATCTAGAGTAATCATCAGTGAAAGTAATGAAATACTCATAGCCACCTCTTGCTTGGATTGACATAGGACCACATACATCTGAATGTACTAGTTCTAGCAAATCTTAGGCTCTTCTACCTTTTGCATTAAAAGGTCATTTAGTCATTTTACCTTCCAAACAAGATTCACAAACTAGAAATCCATTAAAGTCCATGGTCTGTAAAAGTCCATCTTTGATTAGTCTTTAAATCCTATTTGAATTAATATGACCCAAACGCAAGTGCCATAGATATGCATCACTAGTAGAAGGAAACTTTCTCTTTAATGATTTCACATGTGAATTATTATCTAATTCAGAATTATATAATTCATGCTTAGCAGGAGTTAAAATATAAAGACCATCGAAAATATTGTCAGAACAGATAAACACTTTACCCTTCTTTATTACAACATTGTCTTTAAGGATAACACAATATCCATGTTTATCTAAATAAGTTGCAGAAATTAAATTCCTACAAACATTATGTATAAACAGACAGTCTTCCAATATTAAAACCCTAGACTCAAATCATAAATTAATAACTCCAACAGCTACAATCAGAATTCTGCTCCCATCAACCAAAGTAAGAAACAATTCCCCTTCATTCAGCTTTTTGGTCTCTTGAAACCCCTGCAAAGAATTGCAGATATGATTAGTACAACTTGAATCCACACACTAAAAATTCGTAGGATTCTATACCAAACATATTTCAAGAAGAAAGGAACTTTTCATACCCTTATTCTTGGCAGCTTTGAATTTTGGACAATTTCACTTCCAATGTCCTTTCTCACCACAATAGAAACACTTTCCTTTGTTGGCAACCCCTATGGGAATTTGTTTACCATCTTTCTTAATGAAGTCCTTCTTTTTCTTCTTCTTCTTCTTACCCTTGCCTTTTGACTTAGGTTGAGAAGTAGAAACTTCACCCATATTGGTTTCAACACTAGAAATACCAAGGATGTCTTTCGCCGCTACCAACTCATTCATTAATTTAAACAATGAATAAATCTTTTTGTTCATATTATAATTGAGTCTGAATTCCTTGAATGATTCCAGTAGTGACTGGAGTATCATATCCACTTGGGATTCTCTATCAATATCAGCACCTAAAACTTCCAATGTGCTCAGATTGGAAATCATCCTAAGACAATGCTTCCTCACTGAACTAGCTTCAGCCATTTTGGTATTATAAATTTGTCTTATGGTTTCTTGCCTTACAGAACGACCTTGCTTACCAAACATCTCCTTTAGACTTAGCATTATATCTAAAGCTAGTTCCACATCCTGCATTTGATGTTGTAGAACATTTGAGATAGATGCTAGGATATAGCACTTAGCCATCTCATTAGATTTCTGCCAACGATCGTATCGCTGTTTTTCTCAAGAGGAGCATCTAATGAAAAAAAAGGAAAGCTAGGACATGGTTGAGTAAGCACATATTTGTTCTCTTCAACTGTAAGAACAATGTCCAAATTTTTTTCTAGTCAATATAATTAGATCCAGTCAGTTTGTTTTGATTAATAATAGTAACAAGCGGGCTAAATGATGCCATGTTCAAATCTAAAAATAATAAACATGAATATAATAAGTAAACTAGACATTATCAATTTAGCATATAAACATATAGTATGGAATGTCAAGCGGGCTAATATTTTTTTAAAATATTAAATAGTAGGTATATATTTAAGATTTTTGAAAATAAGCCCAAGAAAAATTATATTTGCTCCCCTCGACTTCGAATCCTAGTTCCGTCCCTGACTACAACTCAATCCCATATTCAATATCCCTCAGCATAGAGTGACCATTGAATACTATAATTGATTGAGAATTATTCTCATTATTAATGCTATCATGATAACTCTTATCAAACACTAATAATATGTCATTTTACATTTAGCCTCTTAATAATAATAGTAAGAACTCAGCATAGAGGATATTATAATACTTAGTCTAGTGTATACCATTGTCTAGAATCATGTGTAGCCACATTTCATCCCTTTAACAGGCTTATTTTGTAGTACCATGATAAAAACACCATCTGCATTGAATGCGAAGCTCAAGACTAAGACATGGTGTTTCATCAAACCACTATAAACCACGAAATGCTAAGCTTGAAGCAAAGAAAAAGTATATATTTCACACTACTATGAACCAACAATGAAGGCCATGAGATCCAACCCCTGTATCTCTCTCCCACTAGATATTTTAAATTAAAGGTTTTTAAAATTAATAACCATAATAATGCTAGACACTTTTAAAACATAATCCTAAACTCATTAGGAATAAATTTCATAATCCTAGCATTAATATATATAAATATATATAACTTAATATAAACTCATATTACATTATAGAACTATATTATATTATATATCTATATATATATAATAGACGAAGTTGAGAGAAAGTTGGTTCCTGCATTTAAGGACGTGTTGACAATAGGATAACTGCCTATCTAAAATTCAGCCACGTATACAGTTTTAAAGTGGAGCAGCCATACATCACCATGTTTGGTCTTTAAAAACTCTTTCACGCTTGCAAAAAAAATACGCCGTTTCACTGCTTTTTTGGGTATATTAAAAAAAAACGGTTAAAATAAAAAACAAAAAACTGTTTTGGTTTTTTGAAACTTTTCGCCATTGATTTTCCTTTTCGAATTAGCATATTAAATCTCCTATATGCATATGTTTTTAGTTTAACACCAGATGTTTATACTTTAAGAATTACCATCTTCCTTTTCTATATATCTATATTTCAAATTTTGTTCATACCGAATTGTCTAGGGTTCTTCTTTCATTCCTTTTGAAGTATAGATTGGTTTGTTTCTTTTTTTATGCAAAAATTATAATTTCCGGTTTTAAGTACTGGTAACATAAGGGATTTCGCCCTTGATTTTAATAGCCAAATTTCAACTTGGATGTTTATAAGTCTGGAAAAAGCTTAATAAGCGATACAACTTGGTTTGATTTGTTACGATTTAGGTTTTTGGTTAGGAGTAGTTTTGTTTAATTTATGTAAATAGACGGTTAGCTTTGGTTTAATCTCTTACCCTATTGTCTTCTTTGGGTTTGCTGTCAATTTAGGAATTCGAGATATGTAGATAGAGATCAGCGCAACTCAGTGACCAGCATAATTGGAATTAAGCATATACCGATGAAAGGTACGTATCAATTCTTTGTATTCACAAATGCATAATAGTGAAAACTTTTTAAACTTGACAGAACCAAATCACAAATGCATCCTATGTAGACCGCTATCTCTTTTTTAATCTTTGTGCTTTTGAACGTTCGTTTACTTAATTAATGACTTTTCAAGCTCTTTGAATTGCCGCCTCTCCTCTCTCTTTACTGTTTGAGCTAAAAAATCATGTTCCCTGTTTGATTGTGAATGTATATTTGTTTTAAAGAATCAGTGAATTTTTTTTGACAGTATATTATGTTTTTATTTTTCCCTTGTTGTATTTGATTAAATAGCCAATATATTGCTTAAAATTATGTTGTTAAATATTTAGGGATTAATTCCTAAAGACTGTTGTGTGGTGTACACATTAATGTTTCGATTAGTTTGTTAATATTTAGAATAAAAAATTTTATTCTTCTGTTTTGAACAGAATTTCAGTAACTGTTACATTCAACTCTGTTCTTCACTTCCCACCTAATCATTTTGTCCATAGCCTTTTCAGAAGGTAGTCTTCCTTGATTAATACTAGCATTCCTCTAAAACCAAATATGATACATAGTAGTGCAGAATGCCAATCTAGACACAATTCTTATCCTAGAGCATAATCTCTTGCCAACAGAACTTTGAGAATTTTTTAAGGAACCAGCTTATTATGGTTCACCATATATTCATCGAGAATGAACAATCACAAAACAAGTGATACCTACTTTCAATTATCTTTTTACAAAGAACACAATGAGTATCAAGATTAGTACCCCATCACTACAGACTTAATCTATTGTGGACATCTGTTGTCAACTATTAGCCTTAACCAGCCGATAAACACATTCTTTGGAATTACTTTGGGAAACCAGATGATGATCTTCACGATTTAAACTTGGGGAATTTCTTCCTAATACAGTTTCATGCACCTGCACAAAAATATGTCATTGTTTTCTCAGTAATCCAAATTAGCATATTTTCCCTTCCACATTAGTTTGTAGTTTATATACCATAGCTGTCCAGTAAAAGCTGCAAGTAGCATCTAAGTGCTTCAGATTTTGTAGCAATTAGAAGCTACTATAACATACAAAATTATTGAGAAAGCCTCAAAGAACCCTTTAATATGCATGAACCTGCCATCATCTGAATTTGAATGAGAGTTTCTAATTTTTGTATTTTTGTATTTATCTATTTAATGATTTGTTGTAGTAAATATATATAAAATGAAGTGGGGTAGTTATACATTCGGATTGAAACTGTAGCAGGCCCAATTTTTTTAGGCAATATAGCATTTGTTTTTGCATTTGTCTAAGATTCCAAACTAACCTAAATTAAGTCAAGTGCTTAATAATTAGACAAATTAAATGGAATCTAGCAAAACCTGAAGGATATAAAGATGATAAAAAAATATTCCACGTACTTCTATTGATCCACTAATTCATTAATTGTCTTCGATTAATGTTTTCTATTTGTCCATGGATCTTTATTATTATAGTTTGCTTGAATGATGATTTTCTTTTTACTTATCTCAGACTTCGTTCACTCAGAGTAAGACGAGTCATTGAAGTGGGATGATGTAAACTAAATAATGAATTAAGCAGTTATGTTAGTGTAAATACTTTCTTTGTTTAGTTAGAACGGTTCACAATGCAATTTTGTTTTGTTTGTTCAACTGCCTTTTGTTTATTTATTGTTAAAATACTTTCTTTGTTTTCATAATTATAATTGTTTGTTCAATGTTGTTCAAGATCATCTTTTGTAAGAGCTGAATCTATCTTCACGAAAATGTATAAATATTGTCGAAATTTGTTGGATTATTCTTCATATGCAAAGTTTATGGTTCTTTGTTTTGATGTTTTGGTGTATTTCTTTCCTAATTGTTGAATTGCACATTTGTTAGTAGAATAGTGACTACATTTATCTATAAGTTCATGGAATGAAGTTAAAGCATTGAACTCTTAAAAATGGAATAGACATGGTCAAATCATATTTTATGTACTTGTATGTGTTATGATGCTGGATTAAAACTTAAGAGGTTGGCATATACAATTTACCTTTGGCTATTGGTTGTTGCTGTGATTTAGAATGAGTGAAAATATGTATTAAGTTTACTAATTCATAAAAGTCACTGGTCATATGACATTGAACAATTTTTTTTTTTTTTTACAAAATATTTGAAGGTAAAAGCATTATCATACAAAATTAGTTGAGAACTTATTAGCACTTTTGAGTCTATATTGCTTGGTTGTGGCCAAAGATAATCAGATTTACGCCCAGGCTTAATGATTGACATTGGGAAAGAAAGAAGGGAAAATTGATGGTTTTTGTGATTGTAATCTTTTTTGGTAATGAAATTAACCCCCTTTGAAAGAGTTAGAAAGATGAGAAAAAAAAAGGACACCATTAGAGAACATTTTTTTTTTGATAAGTAAGATGTTTATTGATATCAAAAAATGAAACACCCTATTACACAGGGAGTGTACAAGGGTTAAACAATCAAGAACAAAAATTACAAGAATCTAAGAAATCAAGAAAAGATAAAAATGATTGGTTCCGCATAGCATTCAACCAATCTCTAAGGGTTCTAAAGAAAAATAGCTTCAAGTTTGAAATTGATATCTCCTTATCTTCAAAGCACCTGCTATTTATCTCTCTCCAAAGACACCACAATAAGCAATGTGGAACAATCATCCATATATGCCCATTTCGATGACAACCAAATCTGCCTTGCTAACATGCTAATAGCCCCACTATAGATTGCGGCATCACCCAGCTAACTCCAAACAATCCAAACACCATTGCCCACATATCCATTGCAACCGGACAATGGAGAAAAAGATGATCAACCGATTCACCATTGCACTTGCACATGTAACACCAATCCAATATCCAAATCTTCCTTTTTCATAAATTGTCAATCGTTAAGCACTTCCCCAAAGTAGCAGTCCAAACAAAGAAAGCAACTTGAGAAGGAATTTTCTGTTTCCAAATACTCTTCCAAGGAAAGCAACAATCATTAGAGCCCACTAAGAGACTATAATAATCCTTAACTAGAAAACCCTTCTCTTTATCAAGTTTCCAGCACATCTTATCCTCACCAAATCCTTTCACCGAAGCACCATAAATGGTATCTATAAAACCAGCCAATGCCTCTGATTCCCGAGCATGCACACCCCTAAAGAAACTTACATCCTAAAAGAGGACTCCATTATCAAGCTTCATAAGCTCAGCCACACTAGCCTCCTTGTCTCTGCAAAATCTATACAATTCCGGATAACTGACTGCAAGGGAAGTCTCACCACACCAATGGTCTTGCCAGAATTTCACTCTTGACCCATCCCCAACATCATATAGAATGTGGCAAGAAAAATAAGGCCATCCCTGACGAATATTTTTCCACAAACCCACACCATATGGACCATTAACAGGCCTAGTACACCAGCTACCCCCTTCACAGCCATATTTCACCTCTATCACTTGCCTCCAAAAGGCAGTCCTCTCCATCCCAAATCTCCATAGCCACTTTCCAAGCAAATCTTCATTAAAAAGTCTTATCTTCCTTATCCCAAGGCCCCCCGAAGCAATGGGACTGCATATAGTAGCCCATTTAACTAAATGGAATTTTGGTTCATCTCCAATGCCACCCCATAAGAAATTTCCCTATAGTTTCTCAACTCGGTTAGCCACAGCAACAGGAATAGGGAATAGAGATAGGAAATAAGTAGGTAAATTAGATAGAGTGCTTTTAATTAAAGTGAATCTACCTCCCTTAGATATATACAGACGTTTCCATCCTGCTAATCTCCGTTCTATCTTTTCCAGAATTGGGTTCCAGATTGCCTTATCCTTGCATTTTGCTCCTAAAGGAAGACCCAAATACTTCATTGGAAGAGTACCTTGTTTATAGCCAAGAACAGTCAACAATAAGTCCAAATTATGCACCATACCAACAGGAACCAACTTTGACTTGCCCAAATTTATCTTTAGGCTAGAAATCACCTCGAACCAAATGAGGATCATACGGAGAAACAGAACCTGGTCCAAATCAACACCACAAAAAATCAAAGTATCGTCCGCAAAGAGAAGGCGAGACACCACCAATGATCTTCCCTTTACACAACCCACACTAAAGCCTGACATGTGACCATCATGGGCAGCCTTTTCCAACATCCTCCCAAGGGCTTCCATAACCATTACAAATAACAAAGGGGAGAATGGGTCACCTTGTCGTAACCCCCTGGAACTCTAAAAAAGCCCACAAGGAGAGCCATTTATCAGAATAGAGAAACGAACTGTAGATATGCAAAAGAAAATCCACTGCCGCCATTTAGCAAAGAAACCACCCTTTTCTAACAGCTGCATTAGAAATCTCCAGTTTACATGATCAAAGGCCTTCTCAATGTCTAATTTGCAAAGTAGTCCTGGCAAATCAGATTTCAATCTACTGTCAAGGCTCTCATTAGCAATAAGTACAGGGTCAAGAATCTGCCTGTTTCTCACAAAAGCATTTTGTGAGGCTGAAATTATATCTTCCATGACTGTGCGAAGCCTATTGGCTAAGACCTTAGCAATGATTTTATAAACCCCCCCAACAAGACTAATGGGGCGAAAATCCTTAACTTCAATTGCTGCATTTTTTTTAGGGATGAGAGTGATGAATGTTGCATTCAAACTCTTCTCAAACTGACCTTTAACATAAAAATGATTAAAAACAGCCATAAGATCAGGTTTGAGAATTTCCCAACAAGCTTGGAAGAAAGCCATAGGAAACCCATCTGGACTAGGCGATTTGTCACCATTAAAATTCTTTATGACCTCAAAAATTTCTGCCTCATCACAGGGTCTATCTAACCAATCTGCATTATCACCAGATATCCTTGGAAATACCAATACTTCTGGAAATGGTCTATCAACTTGCTCCTCAGAGTATAGTTTTTTATAGAATTGAGTAATACAATCAGCAATCATGCCTTGATCGGAAGACAAATTTCCATCTACCATAAGGCTCTCAATGCCATTATTTCTTCTATGGGAATTAGCCATGCTATGGAAAAATTTGGTATCTGCGTCTCCCTCCCTCAAGTGCAACATCCTAGACTTCTGCCTCCAACTAATCTCTTCTAAGAGAGTGAGCTTTTCAATATCCGTACAGAGATTAGTTTATTCTAACTTTTCCTCAGTTGTTAAAGGCTGAATCTCTTCTCTAACATCCAAATCATTCAATTTGTTCCATAGATGCTATTTCTTAAAAGTGACATTACCAAACTCCTCTTCGTTCCACTTTTTTAGATCCAATTTCAAAGCTGCCAACTTCTTAGCTAGTATAAAACTTGGATTGCCTTGGAACAAGTAAGATGCCCACCAAGCCTTCACTTTGTCAACAAAATTCTCTAGCTTTAACCACATATTCTCAAAATGAAAAGGGGTTTTACCTCTTCGATGACTTCCCCCCTCCAACAAAATTGGAAAATGATCTGAAAGTGCTCTTGAAAGCCTTTTTTGGGAGAACAAAGTGAAGTGATCAGCCAAAAGTGGAGAGAAAAGAAATCAGTCTATTCTAGAAGCAGAGGAAGTATTAGACCAAGTATAAAGGCCCCCATCCATAGCTATATCCATCAACCCATGGAGAGAGATAAAATCTGAAAACTCATACATAGCCCGAGTACAGCTTGTAGCCCCTAATCTTTCCAAAGGGAAGCGGATTATATTGAAGTCGCCTCCAAGACACCATGGCACATCCCACCAACTAATCAGCCTTGCCAACTCCTCCCACATTTTCCTCCACCTCTTGTTTAAATTAGGCCCATAGACACCTCTAAATGCCCACTCAAATTGATCCCCAACATTTTTAAATTTACACGAAACAGAAAAATGCCCCACTACTTCCTCTACTTTTTCCACCACCCTTTGATCCCACATCAAAACAATACCCCCAGAAGCACCTTCAGAACCCAGGTAAAGCCAATCTACATATGGGCAACCCCATATACTTCGAACAATTCCTCTAGTGATCCACTCAAGTTTGGTCTCCTGCAAACATACTATATCAGCCCTCCATGAACGCAATAAATTACGAATCTGAAGCCTTTTCTCAACCCCATTCAATCCTCTGACATTCCAAGAAATTATCTTCAACTTCATTTAGAAACAGATAGTGCCTGCACCCTACTAGTACCATTCCGCCTAGAAGAAGTAGAACCATAATTAATTGAACTAAATAGACCTTTTAGCTCTCTGATACCTCTCACTCCTGAACTCTTCAAGTCACGTGCTTTAATCTCCAAAGCAGCCCTACGTTGCAATTCAGCCTCAACAGCTAGCAAGAAATTTATTGCTTGATTTTCCAAACCTTTTAATGATACGCCCAGGAAGTTATCAAACCCATTGAATTTACTTTGAAACCAGTCAGAGTAAGATTCCTTCTTTACTGGACTCTCTAGACCCACAATTTCCTGTCCTTCCATGCCCAATGGTAGAGAAAAGGCCAACGGTTCCATTGCTATAGGTGACAAACTCCCTTCGTTAGGTAACTTAGCAACCTTCGAATATGTGTCTGAAACCCAGTCCTCCACAAGTACTTCATCCCCTTCAAACTGAGCTGATGACACCTCCAAAGAGTCTGAACACTTCAATGGAACCAAAGCCAACTGTTTTTGCACTTCTAGAACCTCTGTGACTTCACTCGGTGGCAGAGAAATTTGTATCGGAACCGCCACTCTCCTTCCGTCTCTCAATTCAAGCACCCATTGATCTGAATTCCCCCATTTCTTGATAACATTGCCGGAATGCTCCTAAAGTAACAATCAGATGTCTTGCTGCAAATTTTCTTCGCCATCAGAGGTGGTTGCTTGCTCATTGGCCTCATCGAAGCCAAGAGACTTAGTATCGGCCCCGTCGGAGCCAAGAATCCTAATATCGGCGTCATCAGCGAGCTTCAATGACTGGGCTATTGTCGAAGAGCTACAAGGATCGACTTGAGGGTGAGTCGGCTTCGTAACCACTGCGTTACTGCTTCAGGGATCTCGCTCATAACTTATCGAGACCGATGGTAAAGAACTCCCAGATTTTTGGGTCTCGCCAGTTGATAAAGAATGAAAATGGGTTTGTATCGGTTTGGGTTGCCAAACTAGTATGGGTTTGGGCTTGGGCTTTGGTTTGAAGGTTTGGGCTTTACAACCTCCTGAACATTGGACCACTGAACCTTCCATCTACCATCCGGCCCACACTCCAATCTCATGGAAATCTCCAGCGATACAGCTCTGCCAGCGATATCTTGAGTTTCAAACGGAAATTTAGCCTCAGACCTCGCATGTTCTTTTTCGGCATTCAATTCACGAGTATCATGGGTATAATTGTGCAAGTTTTTTGTGTTTGAATTTTGAAAATTTGGCATTAATGACTTTCCTTTCTTGCTACCACCATCCCCTCTCCGATCAGTCTCCGCTGTTGCCATCAAGAGAGACTTGGACTTCTCCAATGTCTGTTTCAAGACAGCTTGTGGTTGTGTGCTGACTTTCGACTCAGGAACAATGACTTTTCGCAAGTGTAGTCCAAACCCTCTCCACCCACTACCCAATTTACCTTCTGGCACCACGATAAAGCCTTTCTGCCGGCCATGGACAAGTTTCAAGATCATAAAAAATCTGCCATGGGAATTGGAACCTAATTGCAAGAGAAATACTTTGTCACCCTCTCTAAAGGTTTGTGCAAAATTTCCAGTAGTTACATTAGACATGAGATCCTCCACAATAGTTAGCAAACGTTTTGCACCCTCTTTGCCCATGAAAACTGATCGGAGAGAATCTCGATTTCTCTAAAAAATGCGTAACATATAATAAGTTCCTCCCTCCTCAACAGAGAACTCAAAGGTCTTGTACTCAACGAAAAAGAAAATGGAACATCCCATATCAATAGAGTAAAAACCACAATTTTGTGACTAATCTGAGGTAGCCAGGCCTCAAATTTTGTACCATTAGAGAACTCTAAGACACCAGAGAAGAAAACTTAGGCAATGGGTTTTTTGCTTGCTATCTATTGGTCTTCCTTAGCCCATGCCGAAAAGCTGTATGTTTAGCCCCTTTCTTCATTTCAATCAATTTGCTTTCCTTCTCTTTATATTTACATTTCTGTTCCTTTTCACTTTTAAATTTTATTTTCCTATGCTAGAAATTTGCATATTTATTTAATATAATTTCTGAATAACTTTTTGTTATTCAAATTTAATCTTCTCTACTCATGCAACACAGTAAATTCTCTGTATCGTCCACTACCAATTGAATTTGGTACTGTTCTATTTTATTGCTTTAGTTAATGTTTCCATTGCTGCATTGGAATTTGGAACATGATCTAGTCAAGGCGAATAAAGGTGTAATGGGGTTGACATAAGTTGTATATACTTATATGTACATGCATGGTATTTGGTGGTTGAGTTGCATTGCTTTATTGTGTGTTTTCTCTTATTGCATATATGGCAGTTGGGAACGAATATGTAATGAAGTCTTTGATCATTTGTCCTCTGGTTCATACAAAACATTTTAATATTCTAGAAGTGACATAACTTTAGTTTTCATGGATTTATAAAAGATAAGATCTAGTTATATTTGCATTATGGTACAAAGTAACATGTGGCAACAATGTAGCAAGTGATCTTCACCAATTAGATTCCCCTGTTGCTATTTAAATGATTCCTTAGCTTATAAATTATTATATGTCAATTAGTAGTGGTGCCATAAAAGTTTTGTCATGAAAAAGTGCTAAGCTTAACTGCTATATTCTCAGGGCTGGTACTGAAGTAATTTTCTCTGCAAGTATGTTGTTTGTTTCAATACTTCAATTTCAAGTAGTTCCTTCAATACTTCAAAAAAGATGCACAGTTTCAATGATAAATTATAATTTGTTATGGCTGTTTCTAATTCCGTGAATAAACTTTATTTGTGTTAAGAAGCAACATAAGCACAAAGTTTATTTGAAGAAAATGTTAATGTTACAATATCATTAGTTGCTTGAAAAAAAGGTCCCTGTTTCCCCATAACTTGTAACATTCTATTATAGTGGTGGCTATCACAATTAGATTGCAAAACTAATTTATTGCCAGTGCTAGGTATTAGTAGATGGAATCTACCACCTGCTATATGATTTAAAGTATATTGGGCTATTCATTTTTTGCAAAATACTGGTGTTGGTGGTTTAGGAATTGTTATAAAGGGTAGCTTTGTGCAAATAATTGCAGGTCCTTCTAAAAAAATTAGGGCTGTTTGTTGTGTCTTGATTTGATCTTAATGTTGGTATTTTTTATGTTATTTTCGAAACAGAGGTTTAGCAAGTGATCTTTGCTATGCAATCTTCTAATTCCAAATTTCAAAGCTATGGACTTTTAGTTGCTGCTATTAGTTTGTAGTTTATATACCATAGCTGTCCAGTAAAAGCTGCAAGTACCATCTAAATGCTTCAGATTTTGTGGCAATTAGAAGCTACTATAACATACAAAATTATTGTGAAAGCCTCAAGAACCCTTTAAAATGCATGAACCTGCCATCATCTGAATGAGAGTTTCTAATTTTATTATTATTATTTTTTTTTTGCATTTATTTGTTTAATGATTCGTTATAGTAAATATATATAAAATGAAGTGGGGCAGTTATACATTCAGATTAAAACTGTAGCAGGCCCAATTTTTTTAGGCAATATAGTATTTGTTTTTGCATTTGTCCAAGCTTCCAAACTAACCTAAATTAAGTCAACTGCTTAAATAATTAGACAAATTAAATAGAATCTAGCAAAACGTGAAGGATATGAAGATGAAAAAAAAATAATCCACCTACTTCTATTGATCCACTAATTCACTAATTGTCTTCGATTAATGTTTTCTATTTGTCCATGGATCTTTATTGTTATAGTTTGCTTGAATGCTGATTTCTTTTTACTTATCTCATACTTCGTCTTACATTTTGTTCATTTACTCTATTTCTGTATCAATTGGCTTTGATTTGCATGTTTTAGCCAGCTTCTGTCTTTACAAATTGATTTCTTAAGCCAATTCTCCCTTTTTACTTATTTCAAATCCTTACCGCTACTTTTTGTTATTCGAATTTGAATTAAATCCAGATGTTTATTCTCTCTCTTTCAATGTTTTTTCTACTTTACTAACATTACAATTTGGAATTACTATATTCTTTAATTATTTACTGCCTTCTTTATAGTGGACTGATTTTCTATTGATGAGTAATTGAATCTTAGGGATGTGCTTTAGCAATATGACATTTTGAATCAAAAGAAGGGGTCACATATTAGGTTTTACTTTCTTTGCTAACAGAGGTTATATTTATTATATGTGTCCATTAAGGGTTGAGGTTTGGCTACTGTTTTCCCTAATTTCCTTTTTTTTTCCCCCAATTTCTTGAGTTCTGTTTTGTTTAGTTTTCTTGAACGGATTATGTTTTGTCGATGGCTACATGCTAAAGGGATTACTAAATCAAAGTTTTTTTTTTTTAGTTTATCTAAGTCTTGAACTTCTCATTTCTAACTACTTAATGCCACAAAGGGTCCTTACCATGATAAGACCATTTATTATACTTCGATAAGAATTACTAAATTAATTTGAAAGTCAAATTTTGTTTTCATTTTTACATGAGTGCCTGCAGAGTGCAGAATGACATGATTTGGAGGTAATAATAAATGAAGCTTTTCCTTTGTTGTTTTCCTTCTTGATTTTCAATTTTACTATTATTTCTTTATTGATATACGTCTCTGATTTACTAGAATACTTATTTTGTTTCTGTTTTATTTTTTTGGAGCATCTTACGCTTTCCTTTTGTGTTAATAATAATTTCTCATATATTTCAAAATTGTTCTGTTAGACTTTGTTTCTTTTAATTTTTGTACTGCTCAGGCTAATAGGCTCAGTTTATTACCTCCACAAGCATCATTTTCTTCAATTGAAATTGAATGTTACAGTTTTTTTTCCCTTTGATTTGGTTATGAACTAAGAAATATGAATTAGTTTTGATTTAAGCTTTTCAGTTGGAATCAAAATGTGAAGTTGTATTTCTATTGTACAAATGTACAATATTTTTTTTTTTTTGATACTTAATTTGCTGTCATTTTTAACAGCATGATCAAATGATTAAAATAAATACATTTTCCCCTTTTGTGATGTTGCCAAAAGTGATAAGTATGATGTGTTGAGCTTTGTGAAAAAGAAAAAAGATAGATCATCTATCTTAGCATTTATCTAGAGATTGTGTTTGTGTAATGTGTAATAAGCATTGACTTTACTGTGTGTTTGTTGAGTTTGCATCATCTTTACATGTTTATCTGTGTGGACCGCATAACAATAGATTGTATGGATTAGAGGTAGCTATTCGTGATAGTGCAAGCCAATGTATATGAGCAATGTGCGTAAAATTAGAAGTAGGGAATGACCATATTGAAGTGCAGGATATAAGATTACAAAGTGTAGTGCTTTGTGAATTTGGGGCTTCAAGAAGTTGAAGTATAGTGTGTAGTAAAAAATTTGATAGATGAACTAAAGTCAGTTGGTCCACTAATTTGCAGATTGCCCAGATCCTTAATGTTTCTGTTATCATCTTCCTCAAAGCAGCATATGAAGCAAAGTACTATATTGATGTAATATATTGGCTAGAGGAGTCCCTTCCATGTATTATGAGTCTAATAGACAGTGATGTACCTGTTACTTAATGATAATATTATTAATAAAGTATACACTATAGTTTTATTCACACACACACACTGACAAAAATAGGTCTCTATTAAGCAAATTCAAAATATTGTTATTTTTCCAACAATCTAGAAACATTTTTAGGCATGTATAATTAGAGATTCCAAACATGTAGATACATTCATACAAATGTATTTTTAGTGTAGTTACTCCTTTGTTTGATATTCCGTGTGTACTTAGATACAATTTAGTAAAGATTGTTGTTTATAAAAAATTAAAAAAGAAATAAAGTCATTTTATCCATTTTAAAACCATAGTACCTTCAAGCAAAATAAATATCTGAACAACTAACCATCCACCCCTTCTATATTTTACCATCACATTAAGTATAATATATTAAGTTCATTGTTTTCTAATTCATAAAATGATCCCGCACATAGCACAGGTTAAATGCTAGTATAATATAATATACGGATTATTATATGTAATATATAATTATTACATTATATATATAACTCTCAGATTGTTAGAATCCTTGGTGTAATACATGCAAGATGGCCAAGCCGTGCAATTAAGTTCAAGCCATGCAATAAAATCCAAGCCATGCATTAAAATCCAAGCCGTGCAAGAATAGACCAAGCGGTGCATTAACAATCCAAGTGCATTTGACAGTTACATAACTTCCATTCAATAACCATATCAAGACACGACACTATTCAATCCCACTTGTAATATATATATATATATATATACACGGATTCAATATGGAAGTATATGTTCAATGCACGCTAATAATATAGATGGCCAAGTCATATATATCATACAGAAGTTTGCAATTGTACAGTCTATATAGCCAAATGATCTTAAATCATTCTTATATAACAAGGATTCAAATAAATTCCTTTTAAGATAACAAAATGCACAACCGTTTTTCTTTTATTCTAAAATTCAATCACATGCTATACAATCATGATATGAAAACTTGGCTCTAATACCAATTGTTGGAAAAACTGGTTTTGTATCTCATACAAAACACACAGCGGAAGCAACAAACTTAGATCTATTTCATTTATGATTATTAACATGCACTATGTAAATTTCAGAATTTAAGAACAAGATAGTGTACCTTGGTGTGGTGAATATTCGTAGACTAAGTATATCCCAAGACTTTATTATATATGCAACACCTTTATAAAATTTTCGTAGTAATACAAAGTCATGAATATAGATTGCCACTTTGAAAATTACTACATCCTATCCTTGAGTACCCGGTTTAATCTTTTAAAGTTATTCATCATATATTTATGAAATCCAATTTCATAAATATATACTTGAGTAACTTCTTACCAAAGTGGTTAGGCCTAACTCTCTAAATAACTGAACCTATTAAACTTCTCTCAAGGGAATATTTTATATCTCTAGGGAATATTTTATATCTCCGTTAACGGACTATGAATTCCATCTTGAGAATATATGTTCCATCAACACTAAATGTGGCTGCCTAACATACTAAGGTTTTGACCATTACTTTAGATCTCACTCCTGATATATCAAAGCAACCTACACTTCATGATTAGATCCATTATCCTCAGAAGATTAAGAGTTCATGTAAATAGAAGTCGTGATATTTATTATTCATTTAACAGTCATTAGGAGAATAATAAATCTCATAACGGTCCAGTTCAATATGTCTTAACACTTAAAGCATATCAACACATCAACTAGAAGTCTCCACTTCCATGATCAAGACAAATCATCTTAGTTGATATGTTATAGTTTTCGCAGATGAAATGCCCAATTTCATCACCAACTAGGAACTAAAAGGGTAATTATGTTACTATGATATATCAAAAATCATTTTTAAGTTGTTTGGTTGTGTTTGCGTTACAAGGGTAACTATTCTTAATGAATAAACCAAAATTCTGTAATAGTTATTCTTGAAACCATGAAATAACTCCAAAAAAAAAAAAAAAAAAAAAAAAAAACCAAAGAGAGTGAGGGCTGCAGATGTCATATTACATGTTTTGAATTAGAAAGTTGTCATTTGTAAAGTAAGAAATTGAATCTAAACTCTAGCAGAAGGACAAGAACTGAGAAGCTTTCCAATTTCTATAAGTAGTTGATGAAAAATGAATGTTACTGACGTCGAAGCTGAAAAGAGGCTTGCTTAACTTGCTTCAGTATTAGAATAGTCTTCAGAGTACGTGCTGCGTGCATTGGCTTTTGTTGGATCTAATCTCGGTGTTGCTCATGCTTTGGGAAGTTTTTTATTGGTTGAATTATATTAAATTCTATTGTAAAAAAGTTTGTGACTTTAGCATTTTCATATTGTACTGTGAATTATCCATCATTTTCATATATTCATTTTGTGGTTGACATTATTTATTACAAATGTAAAAGTGTATTTTCTGACATGTTAGTTAAATTTTTTAAATAATGTGGTATCATATGTAGACATTATAAATATATGAAAAAAAAAGTAAAATTTTTAATCATGAAATTAGTCATCTGTATATACAAGATTATTGAGTTATATATCACCATGAATGATTTAAGAATTTCGAAGTCGGAATAAACTCACATAGAATATTAAGGTGTTTCCTTAACAACCCTAGCTGACTTCCACTAACAAATGCTGAAGGATTGCGAGCTAATACATGCAATGCAGTCTCTTTGTCTTCGTTTTTAGCAGTGGCTAAATTAGGGTTGGCCTTAAGCACAACCAAGGCAACTCCTGCATTATTTATTCCATAACCAAAAATTCAAAGCAAAAAAAAAAAAAATGGAAGTAATATTTTGGAACAATGGATAATATAGTTTCAAGCAAACAAAAATGATAGCATGGTATGAGATCAAAAAAAATAAAAAATGATACATGGTAAAGTTTGGCTGAGCATCCAAGTTAAAAATTTAGAGAACCGTTATGTTCATAACATTTTTACAATAATTTCATAATAAATTATAGGTGGTAAGTTTTTTTTTTTTTTTTGAAACAAGTAGTAAGTTGTTATTAATTCTAATTTGAACTCACATTTAAAATAACTTTTTTACTCACAAGTAACAATGTGCCACTTAAAATTTATTGTGAAAGTGTTATAAAAATATTGTAAAAATAACATTTTAAAAAAATTTAAGTTCTCAGGTTAAGATCAACAATCTGTATATAAATCCATACAAAAATCCCCGAGTCAGCTGTTACTTTGATACCAAATTACTCATCTGATTTAAATGCTTAACCTTCCCTTGTATTCCTATCTCCTCTCCCTGGTCCATCATCTCCTTTTATTCCAAAATTTTGTTCATTCTTCTTACCTTCCCTTCTTTGGCAGAATTAGAAATGTTTTTCAATGAGGCCGAGCTAAATTATCAATATTTTTTCAGGTCACACACACATCTTTAATATGATTTATTGTATATATTATTAATTACCCATTAAGTTATATTGATCATAAATAATAATTTTAAATCAGTTTAAATCAAAATTTGTTGTCTAATAAATATAAAAATATGTAAATAAATCAATTCCAAATATATTAAATGATAAATGTTACTTTTATATACATAAGCATATAAAACTTGAGAAGATGATAATTACAATGAATATTTCTTATAATAAAAATATTATATTTGATTATAATTTTTATAAATGACAAAGTAAAACATATCACAAACTTTTTAAACAATAGAAATTATGGCATCTAATTTATAATGGAAAAGGGAGGGGGGGGGGATTATGCATTCATATATCTCTAACTCTACACGCAAACTTATAATGTTTATTTATGAAAAAGAAAAAAGCTTTTAAGAACGAATTGTATTATGAAAAATAAAAATTGAATATTACACTACTTTTCTCTCCCTTCCTTCTATCTACCTCTATTCCATTATAAGGTAAATTATTAAGTGCAGAAAACCATTAGTACATGTAAGGTTGAAATTTATCAACCATTTTGTTGGCTTTATTCCATGCTAATTTGCTTGTAATTCAACACTTAGAAACCTTGTATTTAGATGGGATTCATGTAAGGGTAGTGTGTGAAAAAGTGTGAAGAAATGCTCAAGACTGTGCAGTGAAGTAGGGACTTGCGGCTGGATCTCGTGGGTGGCTTGCGGCTTGCAAGCCGCCAGATGATGCACACGAATGAAGCATGCAAAGAAGATGAACAGTCACGCCAACTAGAGCACTACAAGACAAAAATTTTAGTCTGGCCATTCTATTTGCTCTCAGCTTGAACTCACGACTCAGTCAAGTCGCGAGGCCAAGTTGCCAAACAGCTCTGTTTTGAAAAACTAACTCTTCGCATTCCTTTCTCTCTTCAGTATAAATACCTCTTATACCGACGAAATGTAGGGAGCTTCTAAAGAGAATTTTGAGAGAGAAACCCTAGATAAAAACAAGATTGACTCATCCACAATCTTCACATAGAGACTCTTCAAATTCTTCTACTCTCTTCCTCTCCACTGTTACATCCTTTAGAGGTACATTACCAGAACCTTTTCTCACCATACCCATATCTGTGAGAAGGCTATTTGGTGCTTTGGAAAGCAGTTAGGAAGGGACCAATTTCATATTGGTTGATGCTATGGGCTATAGCGGAATCCCGTAAGCTAAAGAAGAAATAGGTTCGGCTCAACCTTGTTGCAGTAGGAGTTTGGAGGGCTTAGATACACTGGGTAGATTAGGCTTGGAGGGTCTTCTGCTGTTCATGTATCCTAACTACATTATTTAGTGGATTATTGACCGTTTGGAGGGTGGCAGAGAGGTTTTACGCCGAGGGCTTTGGTTTCCTCTTCGATAACACATCGTTGTGTTGTCCTTGTATTTGCATCTCTCTTCTCTTAATCTTTGCCATTTAATTTATGTTGGGGATGTGATTTTATTTGGTTTAGATTGTTTATTAATTCTGATATAAGCTTATGTTCATTTTCCGCACGTACTTTGTTTGATATTAAGCCTGAATTGGTAATTTGTTATTTGGAGGTCTAAACGTTCATACGTGTTTTATACACATATTGAACTTTCAATACAAAATATTAATCTTTTTTTTTTAGATAGAATGTTGATGATTGTTCTTTATTATCAAATCAAAGTACTAATTGACTTTTGGTGTAAATGGGATTCTCTTATTTGACGATAAGAGATTTACTAATTAAGCTAACTAGAACTCACGTGCAAAATGCTATTTTAAATTCAAACTATCACTTATTCAACAACCTAAAACCATCACTTATTCAACATCTTGGTGTGTCCATGACATCTAAGATTCAAATCTCTTCTTCATGTTTCCAACTATTGAAAATATAAATAAATTAACACTGGCCCTCAATAATGAGTGAAGTTGTGTAAATTTTCCTTATTTATAAATTAAAGGAATGGCTTAGATTGTGTTGATTTTTTACAACATGCATGTTTAAGTTATGATTACCATTTTTAACTTCAAATCATCTCTAGAATGAAAAAATAAAACCGTGAAGAGAGTAATTATAATTACTTATGCTTACCGTATAAGCCACCCCTAACACAAGTGATAAATAATTGAGCTTGTTCCTTTTCATTCCACTGGCAAACCATCCTATTAGTTTTAGAATAAAAAAATTGCACCATTTGACTGTGTCCTAAAAAAGCAGCCATATAAAGCGGTTTTGCCCCACTGCCTAGGTTTGGCAAGTCTTCATTTTTCTCCAGCATAGCCTTTGCAATATTCACATTCCCAATTGCAGTAGCATAGGTTAAAGCAGTGTTCTCAACAATGTTTTTTCAGGTCTTCGCTGCTTAATCCATTCACAAAAAACTGAGCCTATAGTGGCGTTTTTTTAGTGGCGTTTGTTGAAAACACCACTATAGGTACCCTATAGTGGCGTTTTCTATAAACACCGCTATAGGGTACCTATAGTGGCGTTCAGGGAGTCTTATAGTAGCATTTTAAAACAATGGGTCTATAGTGGTGTTTCCAAGGGCCTATAGTAGCGTTTTTAAAACGCCACTATAAGTCCTGGTCTTACAAGAACCTATGGTGGCATTTGACAAACGCCACTATAGGCACTTTTTTATTTTATTTTTTCGGTTGTACTTTTTTTTAATAAGGGCTATAGGAAAAAAAAGCCTATAGTGGCGTTTGTCAAACACCACCATAGGCACTTTTTTTTTTTTTTGTTTTTTTTTTTTTTTTTTTTTTTTTTTTTTTTCGGTTGGGTTCTTTTGGTAAGGGGACCTATAGTGGCGTTTGTCAAATGCCACTATAGGCACTTTTTAATTTTTTTTTAAAATTTTTTTGGTTGGTTTCTTTTGGTATGGGACCTATTGTGGCGTTTGAGAAAGGCCACTATAGGCCCTCCTATAGCGGTGTTTGGCAAACGCCACCACAGGCACTTTTTTTATTTATTTTTTTGTTTTAATTTTGTTGGTTGGGATCTTTTGGTCAAGGGACCTATAGTTGCGTTTATCAAACGCCACTATAGGAACTTTTTTATTTTTTTATGTTTTAATTTTTTTTTATTTTTTTGGTTGGGATATTTTGGTTAGGGGACCTATAGTGGCATTTAAGAAACACCACTATAGGCCGTCCTATAGGCACTTTTTTATTTTTTTGGTTGGAATCTTTTGGTCATGGGTGAAAAATTCAAAATCTATTTGATGGTTTCTTTTTGCAGGTTGGTCTATGGTGGCTAAATGTGTTGGGGTGGAGTTGCTATGTTTTTTTTTTTTTAATTTTTTTAATTTTTAGATGTGAGCATGTTGTACATGTTTGATTTTGAATTTTTTTAGGTGGGTTTGTGTTTCATTTTGAACTTTCTAGGCTATATTTTTGTTTGTATTTTGTTTTATTTATGTTTTTTTTTATCTTTTGATTTAATTACAATTTTAATTCAATAAAAAAAACACTTTTCCATAAAAAAAAGAACTTTTGATTAAAAAAATTAATTTTTGGTAATCAAAAAAAAAATTTTGTTGGTTTTTGGGCTATAGTGGCATGTAACAAACGCCACTATAGGTCTGACCTATAGTGGCATTTGCAAACGCCACTATAGCCTTTTTAAAAAATAAAAAAATTGGTCTATAGTGGCGTTTGGGAACGCCACTATAGCCTTTTTAAAATTTAAAAAATAAAAAAATTGGTCTATAGTGGGGTTTCTCCATAAACGCCACTATAGGTCTATAATTGCGGTACAATAGTGGCTTTTACAAATGCCACTATAGCCCAAATGGGCCTATGGTGGCGTTCTTTGAACCTATAGTGGCGTTTCACAAACACCACTATAGGTCTAGTTTTTGTAGTGCTAATTTCTTCACAAAGTCTTCATGGTTTGCTGCAACTGCAATATGAAGAGTGGTTTCTTTTTTTCTACTAATAGGTCTTTGAATGCTTGTCATGTTCTTAACAGATTTCCAGTCACCTTTTAGCGTAGCCAGATAAAGCCTCCCACGGTCCCCACTGACTTCATGTGTAAAAAGAAAATGTTGCTAATTAGTAACATCATAGTGCAAAGTATTTTATAGAATAAAAATCTTCTCTCATATTCTTAATGTTCCACTTTAAGCAATGTTTTTTTTTTATAATAAAGTTTACTTATTTTATAATGGAAAAAAGAAATTGTGCATGATAAGTTGAAATCGGTAAAATATATAATGAAAATATAAGAGACTTATAACAAGAAATGTGATTTTATTATACTGATTTAAGATTTTGTAGCTCAACTAAGATGTCCCAATGAAAATGTCTAGGGTTCAATCTCCCACTGAATTATCAAATTATAGACAAACATAGCTTGAATTGAAAATTGATCATAATCTAAGAATGCAATCTTCAAAAAAATTAATGATGGCTTACTTTGGTGATATCTTAGTCAGAAAAATCCATTTCGTTAATAACTCATTGAATGCCTACACTATTAAATGGTGGGAAAGTAAAATGTTAGGTTCTAAAGATTTAGATTTAAATATTTAGAATTACATTTGTATTATGTTGGCAAACTGAGAACAAAACATGTTTAGACTAGGTTTTTAGGCAATGCTTAAAAGTGGGTGTTTCAAGATTCAAGTCCAGCTGAGTGCAGAAAAAGGGAGTGTGATTCTACCTTGCTCGACCAATCGAGAATTAGGCTCGACCGATCGAAAATCACAGGCACAATTGTTTCTGCAAATTTTCAAACAAACCCAAGCCCGCAAAAACGTTTAAGGTTTCATATGAACTTCTCCACATATAAAAGGGAATCCTTAGCCACGTTTTGAAGACTTTTTGAAGAATAGTTATGTGTTACTCACTGTGAGATCTGAGAAGTTTTGTACCTTCTAACTACACAAGAATCTACCGAAGCAAGAACTAAAATCAAGCGTTGGTAAAACATAGTTTCTGCATCAAGATCATTACTGATGGTAATCTAAAACCTTTGACTGGGATCTCAAAGTCACAAGCAAGGCGGCTTGTGTTGGTGTAAATCCAAGAAAAGAAGGAGTCCGTGGATTCGGAGTTTGCACGTGGTCATGTCAGTAAGTTACTACATGAGGTAGCAATAGATTTAGGGTAAAATTTAATTGTAAAAACTTCAATTCTCTTATAGTGGATTTAGTTTACCTTGAGGTAGCAATAAATTTAGGGTAAAATTTAATTGTAAAAACTTCAATTCTCTTATAGTGGATTTAGTTTACCTTGAGGATAGCTAGGTTAAATCATCTCCAAGTTTTTACCTTGAAACATTTTTTTTCATTGGTTTTCCTAAGTCATCATATCTCGGTGTTATTTATTTTCTGTTGCTTTGCATGATATGATTTATTTGTGCTTAACCTATATCAGAATAATTAATCTAAGTAATCACTTGGTTAACATAATAGGTTAAACAATCTGATTTAAAGGGTCCAAATGAACAAACAAGTGGTATCAGAGCGGGTTAGCTCTTATTCTATAGGTTTTTATACCTAGAGTTGATCCTTAACCCCTATTGCCATGGATTCTTTATCTCGTTTCTTGAAAGCAATTAGGATAAGAATTGAATCTATTTCTTCTTGGACTATATGGCTTTTTAAATGTGCTAATCCTATCCTTGAATATTTAAGTATAACTACTTCTTGCAATAATTATGTTTGTTATACTGCTTTAACTGCCTTAAAGGCACATGATACTTGTCTTTCGTATTTGGATAGTGGTTGTTCCAGGCACACAACAGGTAATAAAGCTTTGTTCAAGACTCTTTTTGAAGGAAAGATTGGTACCGTCACCTTTGGAGATGGAAGCAAATCAGTTATCTCAGGTATTGGAACAATAGACATTTCGGGGTTGCTCGTGTTTGAAGATGTGCGGTTCGTGGATGGATTGAAAGCGAACTTGCTAAGTATCAGTCAAATTTGTGACAATGGGTTGAATGTGTTGTTCACCAAGTATGAATGTGAGATGATTTTATGGGTCTTGCCAAAGTTCAAAGCTTAGGTGGAATGAAGTACATCCTTGTTGTGGTGGATGATTTTATTAGATATACATGAGTGGTTCTTCTGAAAGATAAGTCAGAAGCTACTAACAAGATGATTCATTTGTGCAAGAAGTTGCAAGCAGAGGAGAATATCATGATTGCTTGGATCAGAAGTGATCATGGAAGAGAATTTGTGAATTCTAAGCTCATATCTTTTTGCAATGATCAAGGGACAAAACAAGAATTCTCTGAACCCAAGACACCTCAGCAGAATGGGGTTATGGAAAGGAAGAATAGAATAATTTTAGAGATGGCTAGGGTCATGCTAAACAATAAAAGCATGCCAAAATCCTTTTGGGGAAAAGCTATTAACACCGCATGTCATACCTTGAATAGAGTGTACTTTCATCTCGATACAAAAAAGACCCCATATGAACTTTGGAGAGGAAAGAAACCAGTGGTGAAATATTTTAGAGTTTTTGGTAGTGACTGTTACATCCTTCGAGACCAAGAGAATCTAGAGAAATTTGCTACAAAAAGTGATAAAGGGTTCTTTCTTGGGTACTCTACATCAAGTAGAGCATACAGGGTATATAATCTCTAAACAAAAACTATGATGGAATTTGCTAATATAGTGATAAATGATGAACAATGTGCTAAAACTCATGCTAAAGAGACTCAAAGTGTTCAAGAGAAATATATATAGGTTGAAGATGCACTCCTTAAGGAGTATGTTGAAAAGTCTACTAAAGAAGAACTGTTGATCCTGAATGATAGTGTTTTAGAACCAACAACTCTGGTCAGAGTAACTCCACATGAACATGATGAGTCAAGTACACCATCTGGGCAAACAAGCACAACAACTCATTGGTGAAAGGTCCATCTGCTAGGATCAAACTTAATCATCCTTCCACAAATATTTTGGGAAGTTTGAATAACAACATGAGACTAAGATCTAAAGCATTAAATGTCATTACACACTTATGTTACCTTTCTCAAGTGGAACCTAACAAAGTTGATGAAGCTCTACAAGATGCTGATTGGATTAGCTCAATGCATGAAGAACTCCATCAATTTGTTCGAAATGATGTGTGGGAACTGGTTCTAAGACCTGAAGGAGTCAATGTAATTGGTACTAAATGGATCTTCAAAAAAAATTCATTAGAAATAAATCAAGACTTGTTGCACAAGGATACACTCAAGGAGAAGGCGTTGACTTTGATGAGACATTTGCACCTGTAGCTAGACTTGAATCTATCCGGATACTTTAAGCCATTTCTTGTCATTGGAACTTCAAGTTGTATCAAATGGATGTCAAAAGCACTTTCTTGAATGGGATGTTGTAAGAAAAAGTGTATGTAGAGCAGCCCAATGGATTTGTGGATCCTCATAGGCCTAATGATGTCTACAAATTGAGAAGGGCATAGTATAGTCTTAAACAAGCTCCTCGAGCTTGGTATGATAGATTGACCTCTTATCTCACAGGGAATGGATTCAAGAGAGGAAATGCTGATACTACTCTCTTCATTTTGGAAGGATAAGAATCATTTTGTTGTAGCTCAAGTTTATGTTGATGATATTGTTTTTGGCTCTACTAATAATTTTCTTGCTAAATATTTTGAAGATGAAATGAAGATGTTTGAGATGAGCATGGTAGGTGAACTTACCTACTTTTTAGGACTACAAATAAAGCTAATAGACACAGGAATATACATCAACTAAGCAAAGTATGCTTGAAACCTTGTCAAGAGCTTTGGACTTGAAAAGGCTGCACATGCTAGAACACCAATGGCTACCAATACAATACTAGGGAATGATCCATCAGGTCAGTCTATTGACATCAATTTATATAGAAGTATGATTGGTAGTTTGTTGTATTTAACTGCTAGTCAACCTGATATAGCTTTTAGTGTTGGTTTATGTGCTAGATTTCAATCTAATCCAAAAGAATCACATCTTAATTCTGTAAAGAGAATAATCAAATATGTTAGTGGTACTTGTGATTTTGGATTGTTTTATAGTAAAGAGTCAAATGTTTCTCTTGCTGGGTATTCTAATACCGATTGGGCTAGTAATGCTGATGATAGGAAAAGCACCATTGGAGGGTGTTTTTATGTGGGAACCAATCTTGTTGCTTGGATGAGCAAAAAGAAAATTATGTCCCTCTTACAACTGCAGAAGTAGAATATATTGCAACTAGAAGTTGTTATTCACAATTTCTGTGGATGAAGAAGCTTTTAGGTGATTATGGTCTATCACAGGAAACTATGGTTGTCGACTGTGATAATTCTAGTGCTATTGATATCTCTAAGAATCCGGTACAACATTTTAAGACTAAACACATAGAGATTAGATGTCACTTCATTAGGGATCTTGTAGAAAGAAAGGTTGTTACTCTTGAGTACATTCCTACTGAGTGTCAGAATGCAGACATCTTTACCAAACCTCTTGATAGGAGTAAGTTTGAGTCTCTTCGTCAAGTGATTGGTGTGATCACATGTCTCTAGTCACCTATGAGTCTTATGGTTCTTGTGTTAATTCTTTCTATCTCTTGCGACAAAAATTGTTTTTCTTTAGGTTTGCATTTGCATAACATTCATTCATTGCATTCTAGGTTTGTTTTTGTCGTTTTTCAATTAAAAAAAAAAAGTTTTTGTATTATACATCTCAAGATGTGTAATTGAGGTTGGCCTATGAAATTTACATTTCATGACTGTGTACCATGTTTAGCTTCGATGAGCTTTATTTTTCTACACTTTGCTAGTTTGTGCTATGTGGTGCTTATATTGTGTAAGTTGTTTATGATTTTAAAACACATGCTCTTGATTTTGAAGTCATATTCTTTCAATTGTAAGGACTAAACAATCGTAGGAAAAAGGAATAAATAACCATCTCACCACTGTTATTCGTTAATCATGAATACCTGTGTGCAAATCATAAAAGCCATGCTCAGTAAGGTGTAGCACTTGCACAACAAAATTCTTAAGGTGTTATTATACATTATTTAAAAGAATCAAAAAGCAAAATGAAAAACAAAGAAAAATATGCTTCAAAAGAAAAAGAAAAAAAAATTGTATGGTTGCAAGCGTGTTTTCTAAGAGATGTGGGAGTTATATGATGTAACTCTTTAGGTGACAATTGCTTTCAAACTTATGTGATGAATAATGTATAAAGTGGGTTTATTCTCTGTTTACATATCAACTTGTGAGTATCTCATACACTTATTAGTTGCACACACTATTAGGACATATGTGTTTCACTTGTTTAGAACATATGTCAGTCATTTATGTAATTGGCTAATCCTTTGACAAAACGTACTTTACTTGTAATTGGGTAGATTTAGGATGTGTTGAATGCTTCAAGAAACTGTGTTTCAAGATCAAGTGTTGAAGTCATCAAGTCTGTCCAAAAAACAAGCTGAAAAGTGCACGTCCATTAAAGCTCGACAGTTAGCACGTGTCGAGGTTTAAAGAGCTGTTCCAGCCCAGTGGCTCGATAGCTGCTAGACAGCATCTCGATACCTCTATCTGTCGAGATTTAAGGAAAACAGATTCTGAATTCTGTTTTGATTCCAATCCGTGGATGTGTCTTTAGGCCTTCTTTTCTCTTAACCCTAGGCATATAAAAGAATTGGTTTAAGGGCCGTAAAAGTGACACAAGTTGCACAAGCATTGAGAAATCCTTGTTCATGCAAATTGTGACTTGAGAAAAAATTCTTGCCCTAGTTCATCTCTCTTGTGAAGAAGTTACTTTGTCTTTGCACTGTAGGGTTTTGTAACCAAGCACCTTCTTGATCTTCATTGTGTGGATGAATTGAAGAACTTTACAGCCAACAATCTTTTCTAGTTGGTGATTGAAGTCGCGTACTAGAATCCGCGCAATTGGTTAGTCACGTACTTGGAAGCCGTGTATTGAAAAGAGAAATTGTCACTACAGAACAAGTCCAATTGAGTATTGGGGTAAGGGTTCAACTGTAGGTTGGTAAGGTACTTGGGATTCCTTTACTTGTAACCACTTGTTATGATAATAATAGAATTTTGGGTATGGTGACCTTAAAATCACTCGGTGGGGTTTTTGCCGTGTAGATTTTCCCCGTTCGTAAACAAATCACCGTGTCATTTCTTTTTCCCCTGCATACTTCATTTATTTGGTGATTTATTTATGCTACCATGCAATTTGCATGATAATTTGATTAATTAATAACTTGGCTAATTAATCAACTTAATCCATCACAAGGGGTCAATACGTTTTTGGCCTATCACCAGATAACCTATGAAGGAATCAAGGCTGTCAAAGATTCGAAGTTTCAGAGACTCACTACTAGCTTTGAAGAAATTAAGATGGAGGAGGATGAGTTGTTTGATGAGTTCTATGCTAGACTCAAGGACATAGTAAACTCAGCTTTCAATCTTGTAGAAACCATTCCCGAACCCAAGATTGTGAGAAAAGTGTTTAGATCTCTGCTCGAGAGATTCCATGCTAAGATCACAGCAATTAAGGAATCAAAGGACATTGATAAAATTCCTTTGATAGAGCTTGTTGGAAACCTGCAGACCTATGAGTTGGGTTTGTCTAGACTCAGGAAGTCAAGCAAGAGCAAGAGCATGGCACTGAAGGCCAAGAGCAGCAATACTGATGAGTCTTCCGATGATGAAGATTCAAAAATGAAGTCTTATATCACCCGGCAGTTCAAGAAGTTCATGAAGAATGCCAATGCTAGGGGCTTCGATAAGAACCATAGGCAATCAAATTCTTCACAATCTAAGAGTCAAGACAAAGGGAAGAAGGTTGCTAAGGATGCCAGTCAATATACTATTCCTTCAGAACTAAAGGGCTTTGGGTGTCAAGGCTTCGGTCACATGAAACAAGAATGCCCCACTTATCTTAAGTCAATTGGGAAAAGTAAGACACTTGCTGCTACCTTGAGTGGCACCGAACCCGAGAATGATTTCGACAATGAGGATGATGAAGTTCTGAATGCTTTCACTGCTATGGTCAATCCTACTAAAGGGATTGTTGAAGATGTGGATGAAGAAGATGAATTGGTAGAGTCCAAGTTTGAGAAGTTTTGAGTTAGTCTAGTATTATGCTTTGCTTTGTTTTGTTTAGCATGTTTTTGTTTGGCTATTTTTTTTCTTCAGTTTTTGCTTTATTTTGTCTTTCTTTTAAATAAAAATTGAAAAATAAAAAATTACAAAAACAGTGTGTGTATGTGTACATTGATTCCTGTGGACCTTAAAATGGCCATTGAAATAGAGTTCTTTAAACTTTGTATCTCTTGTACCTTAGATGAGCATCTCTATTCACAACCAAGCAAGTGAGCTTTGTGGCTCTTTGTTTGTGACGAGTAAGGTTAAGTGATCTCTTGTACTTAACACTTGTATCGCTATTTTTGACAAGAAGGACTAGAAAATCCTAAGAGAAAGGCACAAATAATCATTTCACCACTGTTACTCGTCAATCATGACATGACATCTGTATGCTTTGGCATAACAAAAGTGCAATGTCAATGACATTCGTATGCTTCGGTATAGTAAAAGTGCAATGTCAAAAAGCTTAACATAATTGGATATTTATTTTCTAGCTCTTATATGCCCATGCATGGTTTGCTTAAAAGAAAAATAAAAAGCAAAAAAATTAAAATGCTTTATATATGATTGCAAGCGTGTGTTCTAGGAGATGTGGGAGTTTTAGGATGTACCTCGAAGGTGATAGTCCCCATCATACCTCAAATCGTGTGTGAGTTAAATTAATTTACTCATACCTCAAATCGTCATAACATAGAAAAACTTATGCAATCTTGCGATGTTTTCACATGCAACACGCAAAATTCTTTGTTATTTTTGATACATGTACAGGTTTAATGTGATTTGGCCATCACAAGGTTTACATGTGTTAATATATGCTTACTAAACTATCATGACTTGTTTTTGAAATATAAAATTTGTTAGACTTGTTGTGTGTGTGTGTGTGTGTGTGTGTGTTTTGGATCAAAATGCATGACATTTTTTCTTGTTGAGATATGGTTTTAAGAGATCAAAATGTTGTTTGGATCTTTGGTTGAGTTGCATTCATGTTTGTGTTTTTTCTTTTCTTAAAAAAATGTTTTTAAAGTAATCTCGACAGCTCCTCGACACCTCTCGACGCATGGCTTATCTATTGAGCTCTTCATCTTTTTCTTATCGCAATCTCGACACCTTCTCGATAGCTCCTCGATCGATCGAGCTTATCTTTGCTGTGGACCTCTGCTCGATAGCTGCATCTATAGAACCTTTTAAAGCTCGACGCCTCTCGATTTGTCGAGAATTACTGAAAGGCTATATAAAGGGCAATCGCAATTCAAACCTCACTTCTCTCGATTTCTCTCGATCTCTCTCAACCTTTTCACCTCCCAAACACTCTTTTCTTTGTCTAAACCTCTTCCTCAAGGATTCTTCGACTTTAATCGAGTTTTTCTTCACTTGGTAAGTGTCTGAATCCTTCATTTTCATGCATTTCATCTTTTATGACCTAGCTTTTGGGTTTTGATGATAATTTTTGGGTTTTTCCAATTCAAAGAGGTTTTTGCCAAATTTTTGGGATGGGTTTTGTAGTTTTGAACTTAAAAACTTCATGCATTGCATCTCATGTGCATTATAACTATATTTTCATGCATTTTAGATGTGTGCTATTTGTGTTAACTAATTGTGTGCTGATAGGATTAGAATGGGCGAAGCCCATGATGTTTTTTTTTATTGCATGTCCCATGTTCATGCATACGTCCTTTCTTTTCAATATATTTTGATATATTTGACCTGTTTGGGACTCTTCTGATTGTTTCTCTCTCTCTCTCCCTCTCTCTCCCTCTCTCTTCTGTTTACGTTAATCGGTTTCTATGGCACCTAAACGTAAGTATATTCCGTCCTGGAATCCTCTTCATTCTAGGGCATCTACTTCTTCTGATTCTACTCCTTCTCATGTCCAGTTTCGTGATGATAAAGCCCGCAAGGACTTTTTTGAGAACTTTTCTAGACGAGGCATTCATTCGGAACTCCAAGTCATTTTGACAGACTTCTCTAACACTGACCTAGCCACTGTCATTTACAGTAAGGGTTGGGAGTCACTGTGTGACGTCCTAGTCACATGTCCATCCGTGCTGATCCAAGAGTTCTACTCTAAAATGCATGGATTCGATTATTCAGTACCTCAATTTTCTACTCGTGTTTGAGGTACGCTCATCGTGGTCACTCCAGCTCTTGTAGCCGATGTGCTCCATTTTCCTAGAGTAGTGCATCCTGACTACCTTGGTTGTGAGCGTCTTAAGACTGTGTCTAAAGACGAGCTTATTTCCACTTTTTGTGAGCAACCTTCTGAGCAGGGTGATCGTTAGTTCACTTCCTGCTCTCCTTTTTCTAAAGGTACTAGGTTTATTAACATGGTTATGACATTTGTTTTGCATCCTCTTTCTCACTATAACTCTATTACAGAGCCTTGTGCTCGATTTTTGTTGTCCCTCATTGAGTATCTCACCATTGACTTTCCTTTTCATTTTATCCTTTCCATCATAGATGTGTACAACGATACAACGACTCATGATAAGCTCATTTTTCCTTTTGCTATCACGAGGATCTTACGCCACTTCTCTGTTCCTTCTCCTGTTTCTGACCCATTTCATGTCTCTTGTGCCATAGACCCCGCTACCGTTAAACGGAGCGAGGCGTAGCTACGTTCGAGGCGGTCTAGATTGATGGCTCCTCCAGCTCCTATTGCACCACCTACATCCACTCCATCTTCTTCTATGAGCGGTGTGACTCTCGAGGACATCATGGCACAGCTTGTGCACATGGATACTCGCCTTGATGCACATAATGATGAGTTGTGCCAGGTGAACACCCGTGTTAGTCGTATTGCACAACGGCAGGCGGTCATGGGTGGTTTCGTTTCTTCACCTCCTCTTAAGGTGTTTTTAGTGACAAAATATTTCCGTCATTGAATAGTGTTTTTAGTGAGGAAAACATTTAGCGACAAAATGCTTTCATCGCTAAAATTATAAAAAAAAAAAAAAACAAATCGGACTTTGAGTGACGAAATTTTTCGTCCCCACGACTTTTAGTGACCGGGTTTCAGCGACAAAATGAGTTTCGTCAATAAAAATCCGATTTCGTCTCTAAAATTTCTTAGTGATGAAAAACTGGACTTTTAGTGACAAATTTTTTCGTCACTAAAAATACATTTTGTTGTAGTGCACTAAAATGTGACAAAAGAACTATCAAATATGATGTTCAAACTGCACAATGTGATAATAGAACTGTCAAATGTGAGAAAAAAATAAGGGAACCATCGAATGTGACAAAAAAACTGTCAAATGTGATGTTGAAATTGCAGAATGTGAGGATAGAATCGTAAAATTTGAGAAAAAAAATAATGGAACCACCTAATGTGACTAAAGAACTGTCACATGTGATGTTGAAACTGCACAATATGAAGATAAAACCATCAAATGTGTGAAAAAGAAAAAATAAGAAAACTACTAAATGTGACAAAAGAACTGTTACATGTAATGTTGGAATCGCACAATGTGATAATAGAACTGTCAAATGTGAGAAAAAAGTAAGGGAACCACTAAATGTGACAAAAAAACTATCACATGTGATGTTGGAACTGCACAATGTGAAGATGAAGCTATCAAATGTGAGAAAAATATAAGGGAATCACCGAATGTGATTAAAGAATTGTCACATGTGATGTTGGAACTGCACAATGTGAGGATTGAACCCTCAAATGTAAGAAAAAAGTAAGAGAACCACCAAATGTAACAAAATAATTGTCACATGTGATGTTGGAATTGCACAATGTGAGGATGAAACCATCAAATATGATAAAAAAAATAAGGAAACTACCAAATGTGACAAAAGAATTGTTACATGTGATGTTGAAACTGAATAATGTAAGGATGAATTTGTCAAATGTGAGAAAAAGGTAACCTGGTATAGCAGATTACCTCCTAGTGGGTACCGTACATCTGTACCCTTCTTTTTTTTTTGGTACAATAGAATTACCCTTTATTTCATGTTCTCAATAGTGAAATTGCCAATATCTTGGCGTTGTTTGCGACTTAATTAGAAAATGCAATCCAAATAAATCTAATATCTTCTGATCTCTCAATTGTTCCTTTCTTATTTATATTTTTTCAACCATTAAAGATTCGTTGGGTCTATGCAATAGGCTTTATAGGCGTAATCTTCTTTACTCATAATTATCAGTTTCTCTCTCCCACTTTTTTGGTCCAATTTTGGCAATATCATTGCCAAAATATAAGCAATATATTTTTTTTCTTCTCATCTCTCTCTTACTTCTTTTTTTCACAAATTCGGAAACACACTATTGCGGAATTTTGTTTCTCTCCTCACTTAGCTAGTAAACTTTAAACAATACACATATTACAAATATTTAGCCAAAAGAATCCAACATGGATGTACATATTATTTGTAATTAAATAGCTTAAAAAATCTTTAAAAAAAACTTAAAATAAATCCTAAAATCTAATCAAATAAGATAAATTAGTTTCTGGAAATTTGAAACTTTCGAATTGTATCCCTCCGAAAGGAATATTGAAGTTGAAAAAAAAAACCACCTAATCGTTTGAATCCTTGTTTCGGAGTCTAGAAACTATATGCCCTTTGGTTGAATCATAATGACTTCTTTCAATTTTTACTCTATCTTCCGTTGGTATACGTATAAAACTACGTTGAATCCGGCTCAATGAGCCTTTTCTTCTATGATGAATTGTTGGCATCAGTCCTCCATTTTTTCTCTGTGGACCGAGAAGAAAGGGGGCTCCGCAGGAAGGGGATTGTAACATGAGTAAAACAAGAAAGTCAACCTCTTTCAAATCTATAACATGGATAATTTTTTTTTTTTTTTCAATTTAGCTGCACATGGATGAACACAATGAACAAACCTCTTGATTGTTAAAGGTGAAAAAAAAAAAAAAAAAAAAATCAAATATCAATCCACCAAGTCACCGAATTAATGGAACTTATTAACATACACTGTAAATCTTCCATTTGCATTGGCAATTTGGCATTTTGATGAAGTATGTAATTGTGTATTCAGCAGTTGCATTAAAAAGGGATAGTACACTACACTAATAAGTTCTTCCAAAAAAAAAAAAAAAAAAAAAACACTACACTGATAATGAATTATTGGTCATCCATTCCTTTGGTCTTTCCTTTGAACAAAGAAGGGTCATATCCTCACAACTCTTAACTTGGTCATTCCATTTCATTGTTAAAAAAATAAATACTATCTGCAATATATAATTATAATATTGGGTTTGGTTACAACTTGTTATCAATACATACTTAAACGGAGCACGTGATCGAGGTAGAGGAATTTTAATTTTTTGTACTTGATTAGAACTCAAGTTTCAAAATCAGAGTACAGAATGATTTTAAAAAAGAACAAATTTTATTGTTCTCAACCACAAATCATCCCATTTAATCGAAGAACAAAACTTAATCAAAGAAATAATTACTGACAGACCCAAAATGCATATGTAATTTTGTCTCTTTTTCTAAGTTTGATGTTTTGGGTATTAAACCTACCAACCAATTATTCTAACAAAACTTCACAATCAGAAATAAAAGTAATAAGTACAAAAATTAATAGATATACAAAGATTAGAGACCGTAATTTAGGGTCTCAGAGATCAATTTCAAATTATGAAGAACAGAGAAAGGAGAGAGAGATTAGATGGTGAGTATGTGTAACGGATTTTAAGAGAGTATTGGGCAAGAGTGAGAGTTATTTTGTACTTGTGAAGAGAAAGGAGCAGATTGGTAAAGCACCAGTGATTTTAAGGTGAGAGGAGAGTGATGGATTTTTGAGATAGATGAGTCTTAGAATAGAGACGAGTGAGGGAGTATTTCCAAACGGGGTTTTTGGTTTGGTTTGGGATGAATTTTGTTGTCGTTTCTTTTTTTCTTTTTTGCTTGGTTTTGTTTGTTTATAAAATTCATTAATAAAAAAAATAATAAAAGAAATAATAGAAAAGCAGCGTGTAGTCTTTATTCTAAAAAAAATAAAGCAATGGTTCCCACTTTAAAAGCCAGATTTAGATTTTAAAGTGGGAGCCATTGCTTTGTTTTGTTTAGAAAAGAGAAGACAATTTGGCATCTCCTCATAATTAAAAAAAAAAATCCAACAATTTGGCTGGTGCGTAATCTCAATCTCGGGTGGCAAGCATGGGCCATTTTTTCTTAATATATTTTGTTCTTTGGGAAAGAATATACGTGATTAAGATAGAGTATTAGAATCACCGTGCACCTTTGATGTGGTAGTAACTCCACAAGTATAAATGCTTGTAAAGTGTGTGGGGGTAAAAGCTAGGGTTCAAGTCTCTAGCAGGGAACTTCACAGACATATACACTTAAATTAGGTTAGAGTAGAAATTTTATCTTGTATAAAAAATAAAATAAAATAAAAAGATGGAGTATTAGAGGATTGGTAAACTGTTACTGAATAAAACAAAAAGCCCTATAAAAACCTCGATCCTCCATCATACCCAATTATAGTAATACATTCATTCCATTCCTGTCAACAAAGTTCAAAGGAGGCGGGGGTAATGGAGATGGAAAGGAAGAAGGTTTCACATACCTCTAAATCAGCCTATCAAAAGCTCCGTGGTGTTGATGCAACATCCTCTACAAAATCATCAAATGACTCAAAACCACAACCCAAATTAGACAAGCCCGCAACGCTTGAGAAGCTCCAGACCTTGAAGAATCCTAATTCCTAAACATAACAAAATCGTGCCAGATGAAGAAACTTGACTCATACGTACAATCACACTTCTTATGATCGTGCCCGCACTTTTTGTGATATTTTTTTTTCTCTATATAAGATTGAAATTATACTCTAAAATAATATAAATGAATATATATGTGAATTTCCTTTCTCGAAACTTGAACCTAAAACTACCCAAGTTTTTTTTTTTTTTTTTTGATGGGGAAACTGAAATTTCATTGCAACAGAGAAAGTGAAGTACAACAGGGGAAAGGAAACAACTAAAAACAATCTTGCCTGAGCAGAGACATGATACAGGGTGGTTCTATTCCTTTCCAGAAGTGAGAGATCCCACTAATTCTTGCTAGCTGGGCCAACTCATGAGCTGCCCTGTTGGACTCCCTTTTCAAGTGCTGAAAATTCCAATAGCGGAAGGCAGAAAGAGTTTGATGCGTCCCCTGAATAATGTGCCCAAGAACACCAGTAGTCTCCTTTTTTATAAAGGATTGGACAACCGAGAGCGAATCAGATTCAATGATTATGTCCAAAAATTTAGCTCCTGAGCAAGCAGCACCCCATTTTCCACAGCAATTGCTTCAACTTCATCCACCGTGTACTGCACAGAAAGAGTTTTGCACATGGCTGCGATGACTGAGCCCTCAGAATTTCTTATAAGTGCGCCGATGCTTGAGGGTCTGTGGTCTTGTGAAGTTGCTCCGTCTACATTTACTTTAAAGAGACCAGGCGGGGGAGCAATCCATCCGAGCTGGCTTGGGAAAGATTGTTGGGGACAGGATGAATTAGCATTATTAAAATCCTGGATCAGCCTTTGAGCTGACTCCCATATTTGAAGAGCAGGCCTTGCAGCAGCTTCGTGAATGATTTGGTTCCTATTGGACTAGATAAACCAGGCTGTAGAGAAGAACACTTCAAGGTCCAGAACAGAGCCAAGGTTTAACAATTCCATGGCAATATCAGAAATGTCAAATATAGAGTCTAGGAGCTTAATGGGGCACTCGGACCAGAGGTTCCATACCTTGGCAGTCAACTCACAATGAATTAAGGCATGGGATGTGCTTTCATAATCACGGCTGCAAAGAGGGCAAGATTCCTCCACGGTAACTCCCCTAAAACGAAGATTTTTCATAGTTGGAAGAGCATCCTTACAAGCTCTCCAAGCAAATATTTTGATTTTTGGTGGGAGGTTTAAATGCCAAAGTTTCCTCCAAAGATATGCTCTTGCATCACCTGAGGAACATTCACCAACAGCTTGTGAATCAACAATATTAGCTGCTATGTAATAAGCACTTCTGACAGAAAATTCACCCCTTCTATTTCCCACCCAATTGATTTTATCATCAGGCAGTGAGAAGCTTAAAGGAATCCTCAGGATTGTCTCAGCCTCGAAAGGGAGGAAGAGCTCTCGAATTAGATCAGACTTCCAACATTTTGAATCCTCATCGATGAGAGAAGAGACCATTGGAAAATCATCAAAATCTTGAGAATGGGAGATTACCTTATATGTGGTTGAAGTAGGCAGTCATTTGTCGTCCCAAATGTGAATCATTTTTCCATTTCCAACCCTCCATCTAGTGCCTCTTCGGATAACCTCCAAACTGTTATAAATACTCCTCCATGCATAGGAGGGGCTGCTTCCAAGCTTTGCATTAAGAATATCACCGTTAGAGAAGTATTTTGCTTTGAGGATTTTTGCCACTAGGGAGTTTTGGTTGGAGAGGAGCCTCCAGCCTTGTTTGGCTAGTAATGCTAGATTAAAAGCATGGGTGTTCCTGAATCCCATACCTCCCTTGAACTTTGAATGGCACAACTTTCTCCAACCAATCCAAGCAATCTTTGATTCCTGCTGCTTTCGCCCCCACCAGAATCTTCTGGTCATGCTTTCAAGCTCCTCACAAAATCCTTTTGGGAGTTGGAAAATGCTCATGGCATATGTGGGGATGACCTGAGCCACAGCTTTGATTAATATTTCTTTCCCACCCATAGAGAGTATTTTTTCTTTCCAACCCGAGAGCCTTTTTCCAACCCTCTCCTTAATTTCAACAAATATTTGAGCTTTGGATTTCCCAATGAGGGATGGGAGGCCAAGGTACTTTGAGTGCCTAGTATCTTGCATTGGGCCTAGGAAGTGCAAGACCTCATCCTTGGTGGATTGAGAGGTATTTTGGCTAAAGAATACTAAAGATTTGTCTAAATTTATCACTTGCCCCGAAGCCTTACCATACAAGTTAAGAATTTCAATAAGCTTCCTACAGTCTTGCCCATTGGCTTGACAGAACAAGAGACTGTCATCAGCAAATAGCAAATGAGTTACTCTTGGACTTCCACGACAAATTAAGATTCCATGGAGGGTTTGGTTCCTGGCTGCTTCGTTAATGAGTGCAGAAAGACCCTCTGCACAAAGAATAAAGAGATGAGGGGACAAAGGGTTGCCCTGACGCAAACCCCTAGAGGGAATAATGTAGCCATGAGCAACACCATTAATGATCACAGAATAGGAAACAGTAGTGATGCAATGCATGATAAGCCTGATCCATTTCTCATGAAAACCGAATTTTTCCATAACAGCTTCAACAAAACCCCATTCTACCCTATCAAAAGCTTTACTCATATCAAGTTTTATAGACATGTAGCTATCTTTTCCATCTCTCTTGTTCTTTAGGTAATGCATAATTTCAAAAGCAATGAGAACATTGTTTGTGATAAGCCTCTCGGGGAGGAAAGCACTCTGATTTTCAGATATAATACAAGGTAAGACAGTTTTAAGCCTATTAGCTAGGACCTTTGCAATGAGCTTATAAGCCACATTACAAAGGCTAATAGGCCTAAATTCAGACATTTTTGAGGGATGCTTTACCTTCGAAACAAGGACAATGTTTGTTTTATTAATCACAGCCAGGGACATATTGAAGTTAAGAACATTGAGAACCATATTGGTAACATTATTTCCTATAATACTCCAATATTTTTGATAAAAGATGGCTGACATACCGTCCGGACCAGGGGACTTAGTGGGGTGCATTTGACGGAGAGCAATCAAGACTTCCTCTCTGGTAAAGTCCTTGATGAGTTGCTGGTTCATGTCACTGGATACTCGGGTTGGAATGGAGCTTGTTACCTCCTGAATTCTGCTTGGGTGGGAAGTGGTGTAAAGGTCTTCAAAGTATGACACAGAAGTAGCAGCTATACTCTCCTTTGACTCACACCAGTTACCATTAGCATCCCAAATTCCTTCAATGAAATTTTTCCTGCACCTTTCAGAAGCGCGATAGTGAAAAAATTTGGTATTTCGGTCACCCTCCTTTAGCCAATAAGCCTTTGAGTGCTGACTCCACATAGTTTCTTCACTATCGAGCAGGTTATTTATTTCCTTTCTAACCTTATTAATTTCTGCCCCAAGAGCACCGTCCCTATCTTGAAGAATCAGGGTGTTGAATGCTTTCTTTTTTTCTTGGATTTGCCTTGGCACATTTCCAATAACGTTTCTGTTCCATAAAGATAACTCAGTTGCACAGCTTTCAAGGCCTTCAGCAAGGCCGCTGGGGCTGTTCATATCAATGCCACTTTCCCACACATCCTTAATGATCTCCCTACAGTCATTCCTCCTCGTCCACATAGCTTCAAAGTGGAAGCGGGGCTTTCGAGAAGGTCTGATTGGAAGAGAGTCTGAAATTAGAAGAGCACAATGGTCTGATGTGGTGTCAAACAAGTGGTGGACTCGAGTCTCAGGGAAATGATCATACCAGTCAGTTGTAGCTAGGGCCCGGTCAAGCCTCAGATATGTTCTGTCACTACCCTCTCTGTTATTACACCACGTAAATTCTGGGCCGATGCCACAAACATTTATAGCATTGCGAAACCTGTCCATCTGTAGTTGAGTTCTAATCGCCTTGCCAAGTTTTTCCTCCATAGAGACAATCTCATTAAAATCCCCAAAACAGATCCATGGCAAGTTGAACCGGCTATTGAGGGCAAATAACAAATTCCATGATACATGTCTTAGATGAGTTTCAGGGTGACCATAAAACCCAGTGATCCTCCATTTAAAACTAGATAGCTGCTCTATGATTATTGCATTAACATAGTTTTTTGAGTAGCCCATAATATTTAAGTTAATATTTTTCTTCCATAACAGAGCAACCCCACCACTTTCCCCATCACTTGGGACTATTAACCCATCATAGTTCTCTAATTTTCTTTTTACTCTTTCCATGCCAGATTTTCTCAGTTTCGTCTCTGATAAGAAGACGACCATGGGATCCCAACGTTGCACCAAATTGCGCAACGCATTAACTGACCGTGGGTTCCCAAGCCCCCGGCAGCTTCATCCTACGCAAATCATTGCTCCCGGCGGCGCTGCCCAGCAGTCGCCGCCGAAACATTAAAAGAATTAGCGTTACCTAGGAATTGAACTTCACAGTGACGCTTATGAGGTCTGTGATCATCTTCCTCTGAGGCATCATATTTTCTCGAACGTTTTGTTCCTGTCGCTTTACCACATGCTTGGGTTTCATTTGCTATTGTTTTCCCTTTTTCTTGGGCTATTTTTTTCAGTCTGCCTTTACCCGTGCCTTGTTTGCATTTCTCTTGGGCTCGGCCTTGCATATTCTTTCCATCACTTACTATACAGGTCAAGGCTTGTTCTAATGGGCTGGAGTCATTCGGCTCATTTAGAGAGGCTTGCTGACTTGGGCTTACTTGAGAGAAGGGTCCAGTTAGCCCTTTTGAACAATCAAGCACTGGGTGACATGGTTGAACATGTGACAAATCACTAGGCTGAAGGGTACTCATTACTTGTTCAGACTTATCACTGTTAGCCCGAAAATCCATTGATAGGTGTCTTGTCACACGTGTGTTGTCACCGGCTCCCAAGATTTTACCTTTCCCCGAGCCTGAATACCCGCCCTCATTTTCGGCCTCCCAGTTGCAGTCCGATGATGGACCACCAGGAACATTGCTTGCCGGATAGGCCCTGCTGCTTGTATTTTGTTCTTCCGAGGCTTCCCGGCCTCCCTTACTGGTGGGTTTTTCTTTTGTACCTTCTTTTGCCAACCACCCAGCTCTTAACCAGTCACCGTACTGGTGCTCAGCAGTTTTCCAGTCAATGGTTGTTGGGCAACGTTTTTTGTCATGCCCGAGCTTCCCACAGATAAAACAAATTGTAGGGAGTCTTTCATATTTAAAGGTAAGCCAGAGGCGTTCACCATCAGTGCTTGTGATATAGCCACCTCTTCTGAGAGGCTTATCAATCTCCAAATCAACACGGACTCTCATAAATTTTGCCTGATCAGATTGCCATGAGCGCTTATCTACTTCTACAGATCTGCCTATGCTACTTCCAATATCTTTTCTTGCTTCCTGTAACATGTGCTCAAAAGGAAGGCCCCAAATTTGAACCCAAAATGGTGAGTGGGTGAGGTGATATTTGTGGATGTAAGCCCTTCCAAGTTTTGGCCACTTGCTATGTTTGTCTGCTTATAATACATATCTATAGGGTTTCTTATATTTCGTTGTTGCACCTGTTCTCTTTTTTTAATAGGATCGGTGTTCTTGTTTGTCTTTATTTTTTTTAGTTAGTACATACCACTTTTATGAGTCAACTCGAGACCAGATTAAAGGACAATAATAAAATTGATATTTTAAGATTAAAAAAATATATTGAAAATAAAAGTATTTTTTTCTACCATACACACCCTTTATTACATATTTCTTTACTCATGTGACCACTATTTTTACTTGGTAAATAGTAATCTAATCAAGGACAGACCCAAGTGGGCGCCCGGGCCCCCTTGGGTCCAAAATATTTTCTTTTAATAGTTATAATACATTTCATTTTTGTAGTTGGATCCCTTTCTCCTCAATAAGTCTAACTAGTCTCACCCAAATAATAACTATCTAACCCAAAAACTTAACAAAATAAAAAAATAAAAACATTCACAATGCTAATTCTATTTTAGCAACAAAAAAAAAAAAAAAAACTATATATATATATATATATATTTTACCACAAAAAAACCAAAAAATCATGTGTTATTGGAGAAGGTAAAGCTAATTTTTTATAACTACAATAAACTGGTATAAATACCAGCTGACTATGGAAAGTTGTTAAAAATAAAATACAATTTTTTATTAAGATTATATCTCTTCCTTCAATTAAAATTATTCTCTCACTTCCTTTATTATTTTAATGAGTTGTTTATACTATTTTAAATGAAGTGATAGAAAATAAAATATTTGATATTGGATGCATTTTGAGATGCTAAAAGCTAAAATTTTTAGCATCACCACTGTGAATACTCTAACTTCAACAACAACAAAAAAAATCCTAGCCAACCTAGTATTAAAAAAGAACATTATTTTGTTTTTGGTTTTATCTTTGTTGGTAAATGATTGCATTTTAATATATTTAGAAACAACGATTTTAAGTATTAATAATTTTTAATATTATATAGATGCCTTTTTGGAGTTTTTTTTTTCTTTATACTTTGGCCTTCACTAGCTTAAAATCCTAAGTTCGTCCCTGAATCTAATCATCACTTAATAATTCATTATACAGAGTGTGTGCATTTTTTTTTTTTTTTTTTGGTATTTTGGAATCATATTGATATATTAAAAAGAAACAGGAGAACAGGGCCATCCCATTCACAAAAGGATGCCCAAAACAAGTGTGATGGTTTTGATGCAAACGTTGTAAATCTTTTTCTTTTTCTTTCGACAAGTGTTGTGAATCTTCTAATAATGCATTTCAATAATGGATATCTCATACACTTTCTACTTAGATATTGATGGACGTGGGTGGTGAAAAGTGAAAACTAAAAGTTTGGAACTCTGAGTGAGTTTTGAGTGGGACCCCGAGAAAAGTCAAATGCGGTTCAGTCACTATCTTGAGAAATTATTAAGTCTATCAAGAGGACTACTAAAGTGGTTCTCCTAACTGGGAGTGATATTGGGCTAGGTTGGGTTGGGTTCATTGTGACCCGCAACTTGACTCAATTGAAATCGGGTTTGCCAAGCTGAAACTTGACCCAACTCGAAAATTCAGGTCTATTATTGGGTCGGTTTTATCGGGTCTCGAGTTGGATAGTATTTTTTTTTTGTTTTTTTTTTTTTTTTTTTTGTGACAAGTTGGACAGGTTTTTTGTATTCAGCCCGAAAAAATTGCTTTATTACTCAAACTTGCCATTTAAAAGTTGTCATGGTTTTATTATTATTTTTAAACCTCCATGTTGGAAGGATCTCCACTTTTTATGATAATAAATATTAATGTCTTTTTCTTTATTAAGTTAATGTATTATGTATGTATGTATTTAGGTAATATGTTTTGAAACTATTTTACTAATTTAGTGATTGACATTAATGTGAAAAATTAAATTCAATAATATATTTATTGTCATATAGGCTTAATGGTCGTGATTATGCAACAAACTTTTACAATTTTTTTCCTTAAGTACATCTTGACTTGATTCTCATTGAATGAGAAAATAAATTTTAGGGCAGAAATAAAAAAAATTTAAACAACAATTTGACTTTCACTCTGGAAAATATTGTTGTTAGAGTTATTCCTTTTTTGTAAAGTCCAATTATTTTATCATCATTCTAACCTTCATTTGGATGGAAAGTATTTTCACTATTAATATCATTTAGGAAATTATCCTAAGAAAGGTGGCTACCCCATCTTCTCTTAGGGAGTAGAACTGCAGTCCCTTCTAGCAAGGCTTTCTCTCCCCTCTTGTAACACTGTTGCAAATAGGGCTAGTGGGTTTTGTTTTTTATTTCGGGGGTGGGGAATCAGATTTTCTTTTCTGTCTTATTTATATATTCCTTTACTAGCAATAATCCTCTTCAGCCATGGAGGATCTCACTAGGTATTGGAATTGTTTGTCCCTTTCCGAGAGGGAGGGAGATGATATCAGCTTCAACAAGGATGGATGTACGAAGGAGTATACCATTGCAGCATTATTCCTAACCCGTCGTGCACTAAATATGGATGCAGTGGGGAGGACTTTCAAACCACTTTGGCGGTCCCAGAACGGTTTTAAAATCACGAAAGAAGATGATCATAAGGTTCTCTTTCCTTTCGACAAGGAAGAGGAGGTTGAGAAGATCCTATCTTCAGGTCCATGGAGTTTTGATAAATCTTTGGTCGTGCTGCAAAGGTATGATAGGCACACTGCTCTGGAAGACTTGAATTTCGACAAAGTCACGTTTTGGGTTCAAGTCCACAGCATCCTATCAGTTACAGAAACAGGTCAGTGGCAGAGGATATATGTGAATCAATAGGCCTGGTTGACCGCTCAACAGATGTTTCAGAATGCGAGTGTGGTAATTATATTAGAGTGAGGGTCACACTTAATGTTTTCCAGCCCCTATGCGGAGGTAGGATAATCAGAATTGAGGAAAAAGAGAAGGTGTGGGTTAATTTTAAATACGAACGACTACCAAATTTTTGTTATTGGTGTCGTTGTCTTGATCATGGTGATAAGGAATGTGACCTTTGGGTTGAGAGTAAGGGTACCCTCTAAACCTCCTTACAACAATATGGATCTTGGTTGAGAGCAGCATCGTCAGGTTCCTCCAAGAGTAACACTGTTCGAGTGTGGGGATACTATGAAGATAGCAAGGAAAATCTATCTTCTCGGTGGCGAAAGGCAGAGCAACACCGCCCCACTCCGGTGATAATCCCAGTCTCGGCAACTCCAACAGGTAAGGACAGTGAAGATATGGAGGCTGATAGTGAGGACTTTCCCCATCAGTACGCAGAGGAGCCCACGATCATTAATGAGAATCCTAGCCCGAAATTTCAGGATCACGGAAATCAGGGGATTTCTTTCTCCCAACAATTAAATGATATTGAGAAGGAGCTTGGGATTTATGATAATCCCTTAAATTCAGCACAGGCCGAGGATGCTCCAATCAGGAAAGGAAACTCTCCACCTTTGGACTTAGGCTTGCTTAGTAACGAATTGGAGGGGGGTAACAGTATGTCACGTGCCCAAATTTTAGGAACACCACTGCATATGAATCAAAAATTCCCTCTTCAGGAAATCACGAATATCCAGAGCACATCAGGGGGCGCAAACACTCCTAGTCAAGCCACTTGGAAACGTTTCCCCAGAATTGCAGTTGGACCACACCTAGCATTGCAGGACCTTACTGGCTCCAAACGACCTTCTGACATGAACATTGATCACTGTGAGTTATCAAGTAAGAAAATTTTGGTTTCAAGCATTGATAAAGAAAATACTACTTTATTGGCGGAGGCTGCTTCACAGCCCCGCCATGAGCCATGAGTTGTTTAGTTTGAATTGCAGGGGGCTTGGGAACCCACTTGCAATTCAAGAGCTTGTAGACGTGGTACAAGCAAAAGCCCCCTCTGTCGTGTTCTTGGCTGAGACAATGGCAGACGAAGCTAGGCTGGATTATGTGAAAGAATGAATTTGTTTTGATGATTTTTTTTTTTTTGTCTAGAGAGTTAATAGAGGTGGAGGATTAGTAGTGTTTTGGAAAAATGAGATCACGGTGGATATTGAAGCATCTTCTTTGAATTACATTGATGCTGTGATTAATAAAAACTCCAGCAAACCTTGGAGATTCACTGGGTTTTATGGCTATCTAGAAACTCACAGGAAGCATGAATCATGGGATATTCTTAGGCAGCTGCATGGCCGAAGCTCTCTACCTTGGTTGTGTGTAGGCGACTTCAACGAGATTACTAAACTATCTAAGAAGCTGTGGGGTAGCTCAAGACCTCGCAATCAGATGCAGCTCTTTAGAGATGTTTTAGATGAGTGTGAATTCATGGATTTAGGATTCAAAGGCTCCCCGTTCACTTGGAGTAGGCACTTTAGAGATGGGACTTAAAGGTTGGATAGAGCTGTGGCATCACAAGAGTGGTTTTCTGAATTGCCAATTACCCGAGTTAATCACATAGACAGTACAACTTCAGATCATAAACTCTTATGGATTGAAATTTTAGACTTGGTTACGCAGCAAAAGAAAAAAATCTTTAGATTTGAAGAGATGTGGTTAGCAGACAAGGGGTGTGGGGAGACGGTGGAGGGAGTTTGGTTAGCCACCTATGATGGAGTTGAGAAGATCAAAGTCATTAAGAAAATTGAACATTGTGGGAACGAGTTAACCAGGTGGAGTAAGGATAATTTTGGGAGCATAAGGAAGGACCTGGAAAAGAAAAGAAAAGAGCTTTCACGGCTTGAATAGCTAACTCTAAGAGGTGGTGGTACAAGTAGATTATGGCAGGTGCAAAAGGAAGTAAATGATCTCATTGGCTAAGGAAGAAAGAATGTGGAGGCAAAGATCCCGAACTCTCTATCTAAAGGATGGAGATCGCAATACCAGATTTTTTCACTGTCGAGCTACACAAAGGAAGCGTAAAAACTTCATTTCTAGCATTCGGAATCAAGCAGGTGGGTGGTGTTCAGACCAAGACCAGATTGCAGGAGCTTTTTTGGAGTATTATCAGCAACTTTTCACCCCATCAGAACCTGAACAAATGACTGTAGATTTAAACTCCATTCCTCGGGTGGTGATTGAGTCTATGAATGGAGAATTAACTAGTGAATTTCAGGCATGGGAGGTGGAGATTGCTCTAAAACAAATGGCGCCGCTTAAAGCTCCAAGGCCAGATGGGATGCCTCCACTATTTTACCAAAAATTTTGGCACTTGATTAAAGGTGATGCTATTAGTTCTATTTTGGAATTTTTAAATTCAAGGACTTTGCCTAGTCCAATAAACCACACCTTTATTACTTCAATCCCAAAAACAAAAACTCTAGAGAGGGTCACTAAGTACCAACTTATTAGTCTATGCAACGTATTTTATAAGATTTTCTCTAAGGTACTAGCTAATAGATTAAAGAGAGTTCTACCAAAGATAATATCGGAACATCAAAGTGCTTTCTTGAAAGGTCGATTGATTACCGATAATATCTTGGTGGCTTTTGAGACTCTACATTATATGAAGAACCACAACTCTGGAAAATCTGGTTACATGGCCCTTAAGTTAGACATGAGCAAAGCCTATGACCAAGTCGAATGATCCTTCCTAAGAGACATCATGAATCAAATGGGGTTTAATGATCGGTGGGTGGCTCTTGTTATGGAGTGTGTTACATCTGTCTCATATTCCCTTTTGATTAATGGGGAACCCCATGGCAATATCAAACCAAGTAGAGGGATTCACCAAGGGGAACCTCTCTCACCATACCTCTTTCTTTTGTGCTCAGAAGGGCTACATGGACTTATTCAGGCAGCAGCAAGTAGTGGTGAAATCCAAGGTGTCTCTTTATGTGGTAATGGTCCTAAACTAACGCATTTTCTATTTGCAGACGATAGTATCTTGTTTTGCAGGGCCTCTAATGAAGAATGTCACAAAGTGTTGGATATTCTCTCCTCCTATGAGCAGTTTTCAGGGCAAAAATTAAATAGAGAGAAGACTTCTCTCTTTTTTAGTAAATCAACCGCAATAGATGTTCAAAACCAAATCATTAGTACCCTGGGAGTTTCGGATGTAAAAAGGTATGAAGACTACCTTGGCTTGCCAGCTTTGGTTGGAAGAAATAAAAAGGCAAGTTTTGAAAAACTAAAGCAAAGGGTTTGGAAGCGCTTATAAGGATGGGAAGGGAAGTTGCTTTCCCAAGTAGGGAGGGAGGAACTCATCAAGTTAGTCATCCAATCAATACCCACATATGCAATGAGTTGTTTTAAGCTTCCAGTGACTTTGTGCCATGAGATTGAGTCACTCATTCAAAAATTTTGGTGGGGGTAACGGGGGAATAGGAGAAAAGTTCATTGGGTGAAGTGGGAGGAGATGTGCAAACATAAAGAGGAAAGGGGGGATGGGATTTAAGGATCTCACTATGTTTAATGAAGCAATGTTAGCCAAGTTAGTGTGGAGGCTTCTCAATGATGATTCTTCACTTTTTTACAGAGTTTTTAAGGCTAAATTTTTTCCCCAAGGATCTTTTCTTGATGTGAAGGAGTCTTCATCAGCTCCCTATGTGTGGAGGAGTATTCTAAAAGGAAGGGAAGTAATCATAAAAGGGGCTATGGGAAGGGTAAGGGATGGTAAGCAGATTAGAATATGGGGAGATAATTGGTTACCTGTAAAGAACAGAGCTAAAACCATTACACCTGTGATGTTTTGACAGGAGAACACTTATGTGGAGGTTTTGATTGATCAGACCACGAGAAGTTGGAGTATAGATGTGATAAAGCATGTATTTGAAGAGGCAGATGTTGCAGCAATTCTAAGTATCCCACTGAGTACATCCCCACAGAAAGACACTCTTATTTGGCCCTTTACATCCACGGGTCAATACTCTGTCAAATTAGGCTATTGGTTTTTGCATGATCAAGACTTGCCGGATCAGATTCCAGTGGTAAATGTTGGGTTTTAGAGGAGGTGTGGAGTCTGGAAGTACCTAGCAAAGTTAAAAATTTTGTTTGAAGGGCATGTAAGGAAGCTCTACCAACAAAAGCTAATTTATGTAGAAGGAGAATCTTACCTAAGGCAATCTGTGAGAATTGCAAGGCAGAGAATGAAGATATTTCACATGCTATCTTTTTCAGTTCTTCTATGCAGGAAGCTTGGACATCAGACCCTCAATGGAGCTGGATTTCAACAATGAAAGGGTAGCCTACACTGGAAATTTTCAAGCACGCCTTCTCGGGGAAAAAAGACCCTTCACTCTTAGCCTTTATGACTTGGGTTCTTTGGTATCGCCGCAATCAAATTCGATTCAATGAATCGGTTTGCCCCTTAGCTGGATCACTCATCTATCCAGGGAAAGGAAGGCTGAATTTCAACATTTCCATCCAGTCAAATTTATGCAACAACATAGGCAACATACCAGATGGAAACTGCCAAATCAAGGAAGCTTCAAAGTTAATTATGATGGAGCTATACAAGCAGCATAGGGGAAAGCAAGCCTTGGAGTTGTTATCCGCGATTCAGACGGTGCGATTATGGCTTCTTTGACTCAGCAAATCCCCAATCCAACAACCGTGGCCCAGGTGGAAGCTCTAGCAGCAAAGAGGGCGGTGGAGTTTGCTTTAGAAATTGGGATTATTTCAGCTATCTTTGAAGGAGAAATATCTTTAGCGCTACATGGACACCTAATTCAAGATGTTAAACTTTTAGAATCTTTTTTCAATTGTATTAGTTTTGTTCATGTCCGCTGTCAAGGAAATAATATAGCTCATGCTTTGGCTAGGCGAGCTCTCAATTCGCCATCTTTAATGGTTTGGATGGAAGATGTACCACTAGACATCTCTTGTTTTGTTCAGGCTGATTTAGCCTCTTTGGTTGAATAATAGTAATTGTCTTGATTCTCAAAAAAAAAAAAAAAAAAAAGCATTGAAAGTTACGGAAAATTTTTTGAAAAAAAAAAAGAAAGAAAAGAAATAAAGATAGGTCGGGTCGGGTTGGACCTAAAACTGACCCAAACCCGAGGCAGACCCAAATATTGGACCCGAACCCAACCCAAGCATTCATCTAACTCTCCCAAGACCCTTTGGTTGGGTGGGTCTACGCTTAACCCCACTCCCAACCAATAAAATAATGTCACTTATACAAATGTGTGAATGAGATTCCTAATCAACACAAGAATTAAAAATAAAAAACTACTAGATGATGTCACATTTGCATAAATAGTAGCATTTTATTGGTTAAAAGGGCCAGGAGGACCCCTTCAGTGATCATTCTGGTGGGCCTAACAATTTCTCCACTAACTTGATGGAATTTTTTTTTAAGAAAGACTAGAATTTAAATAAAAAAAATTATATAATCTAAGAGAACATGTTCAAACAAGGTCATTTTTCAATCTAACTTACATAAATATAGTAGCAACATCTAAAACATATTCTGCTAACAAATGATCTAGTTTATAGTAATATATATTAAGCATTGGACATAGCTATTTTAACTAAAAGGCTATTGTATATACATCTAGAGCACAAGTATCAGGTCTATTGAATACTAAATATTTGATATTTTGCATACCAAACACTAAAAAACCTCTCACATATGATGCTTTAAATGTTAAAAATATTAGCATTGATGAACAATACAATTCCAAATTTGGAATGGTATAGATGCAAATGCAAAAAAAAAACAAAAACAAAAACAAAAAAACAAAAACTCTTTCTCTCTCCTGTCATTGTTTTATTCTCATTTTTCCCTCTCCTATCACATATCTATATATCTCTCTCTCTCCCGTTGCCTCTCTCTTTCTCTTAGATTCTCTTTATCCTCAGCCTCCTCTCTCTCACTCTCTTCCTCTTTCACAAGTCGTTGATCTCCACCCATAGCCGATCTCGCCAAGTGCCAACTTCACCTCCATTGAACCCGATCTCTCCTAGCACAATCTCGCCATCTAGGTCCCTTTAATCTCGCCCTCCACCATCCCGTACATAGTCCGGATCTCTATTCTTTCCCTTGCAGTGGTTTTGGCTGGGTTTTTTAGGATGGTTGCTATAGGTTGTGTTTTTTTAGGTGGTTGCTTTAGGTTGTGTTTAGTTGTTCTATTTTTTTGGATGGTTGTTGTGGGTTGTGTTTTTTTAGGTTGTTGTTGTGGGTTGTATTTATGGCGGCTGGTGGTGGTTGGTTTTGAAGCATAGATCCAACTCACAGAAATGCAAGCTTAATTTCTAGAATTTTAGTTAGTTCTAAGCATATATATAAATTGGATGATCTTTGAAAAAGTCAACTAAATAATTTGCCACTCTGTCCACATTTTACAAACTTTGATCTTGATTCTTACATTTTGTGAGAGAACTGGGCATGTGCATTCGAAACATAATATTCTTTGGCATGTTTGAGATGTTAAGGCTTAAAGCGTATATCAAAAACCAAATGTCAAAGATATAAGATATATTAATATGTTTGACTTTTGATTAGACTAAATATTTTGTGGTTCGCTCAAAAAAAAATTTGTGGTTTACAGCTTGCTTGCATATCGTATTATTTTATTCTTGGCTTTGATAATAGGCTATCTGTTTTGTGGTTTACGACTGAGAAAATGTTTTGTAATTGGTATATTATATGTATGGGTCTATGTGGTTTATAATGCTTTTTTTTTTTGCTAAACAACAACATTATCATTCAACAAGCAAAACAATGGTTGTCAAACTTATAAGCATCGGCAATTACTACAAGAAGAATATACATATTGAAACAAAATGCTCTACAAAATCTAATTGCATACTTTGCAGCCTCATGGGCAGGAGTATTGCAACATCTTCTAACCCAACTAAAATTACAATTCAAAAAGAATTTACGAAGATCAAGTATATTACTAATAATAGTAGCAATGGACCAATCAGGTTGCAATTCAGATGTGGTTAGGGGATCAAAACAGGACTTAGCATCTCCTTCGATGATGATATGCTGCCATTTTTCATTTTGCACTAGCTGGATTGCCTAATATACAACTGCAGCTTGCAGCTTCAGCTTGCATTGGTGAGCACCATTCATGCATTTTAGCCCAAACTTTAAGCACCTCTCCATTTTTATTTCTAGCCATCACTGCCAAAGCAATGGCATTTTCAGACACAGTAGCATCCACATTGAGTTTAATCTATCCATCCTCAGGAGCTTCCCAACCATTTACGCTCTTGTCCTTGGATACGGTCTTTTCCTTAGATAAGGTCTTAGCATATTCCAATGTTCTCTTCTGTGAAGTTTTAAACCCCTTAACACAATATGTTTAATTTAGTTATTTAGCCAAGTAATTACTTAGATAAATTATTTAGTTTTAGGTTAACAAATATAAGTCATATCCTGTAAATAATGCGGAAATATAAAGAACACAACGATACGATTACCCAGGAAAACCTAACCGGTAAAAAACCTGGGGAGGATTTAACCTAGCTATCCTCAAAGTAAAAAAAGATCCACTATGAAAGAATTGAAGTTTTTATAATAAAATTTAGACCACTAACATCATATTGCTACCTCGTGTAGAAAACTTACTACCATGACCACGTGACAGCTCTGAGTTCACAGACTATTTCTTTCCTTGATTACTACAACCACAAGTTCTCCTACTCGTGAATTTGAGACTCCACTCAAAGTTTTCAGATCTTCTTTAAGTTCTTTAAGCAGCAACTGAAGCGATCATCAAGCTCTTGATACGAATTTTGATCATGATAACCCTATGTGTGTGTATGAAGGTAAACACCTCAAGATCTCACAAAAGATTCACCACACAACCCTCAAAAAGACCTTTTAAAACATAGCTAGGGTTTTTCCTTTTATATGTGCAGTAAAACACTTAACCCTACACGTTAAATGGGCTTGAACTGAATTGGAAACATTGTAAAAAATTAAATCTGCACGAGTTTCAATCGATAAAATCTAATTTTCGATTGATCGAGCCTTGTAGATTTTGTCCAATAATTTCTATAATCACCCGATTCCAATTTTACAATTAAACACATTTTGAGCAAGCTTAATCTAGACTCTATGTTTTGATCATGGTTTGCCAACACATTACATTTTGAAGTTCTAATACATTAGTCCCTAAGGTCTTAAAACCTAACATCTTCTTTATAAGTTGGGAGGCCTCCATAATGTCAATGTGGCCAGCATTGTGCAATAATTGATTCCTCATAAACCAAATTGCTTCTAAAGTGATCAACATTCTTAATGAGTCTAGCTCATTATCCTCTTTATTTATTGCTTATACCACCCCCAAAAAGCTGTTAGGACTAACTATGAATTTGACAATATCCTCATTAGTGGAGATCGGTATGGAATCAGATCTCAATCCACCATAGCTAGCAAACCAAAGTGCCTTAGCAACATTGCACTTAAAAAAGGATTTCTAAGTGCAATGTCATTTTTGACAATATCCTATCCTCCACAATAACATTTTTGTTCCTTTTAGAGCTTTCAGCCTTCACAAAGTTTGCCAAGGCACATTATATGGAGCATTGCTTGGAGATTGATCATGGGAGGCTCGATAGGCTGACTTAAAATAGAAATCGCTCTTTTGGTCTATAGCCCAAATAAGCTTGTCTGGTCTTGGGCTCAATGGGATTTGGATCTGGATAATTACTTGAACTGAGGTTGGGTCAAACAACACTTGGAAGAGGTTGATTTTCCAAAGGGTTTTGGATTATGTTTTCATCGTTTGGTTTGGGTTTGAACCCTTGAACCCATGGGATTCATGGATTTATCCAAGCATTCACAGACGTACGAACTCTTATCAAATAACAAGCCCCTTTTGCAATAAGCTTTTTAGCCCCTTCTATTGTTTTACACACCAGTGAACCTCTCTTGGGAGAATTTTTTCGAAGCAGATCATTTATAACTTTGTACTTTGCCCTAAGTATTCTCATACATAAGCTATCTCTCTTCAAAGCTATCATCTAAGCAAGTTTAGCCAATAGGGCCTGATTCACATCTTTGGCTTTTTTGAACCCCAACCCTCCTTGGCACTTTGGTTGGCACAACTTATCCCAAGCCCTCCAAGCTACGAATCTCCCTTCAGACTTTTTTGGCCTCCACCAAAATCTTCTGGTTGCTGCATCCAGCTTATCACAAATCTTATCAGGTATATTGAAAATAGGCATGGAGTAAGTGGGGATCGCCTGAGCCACAGACTTAATGAGAGTGCTTCTTCCTGCCCAAGATAAACATTTACTATGCCATCCCATCAGCCTTGCTTCAAGTTTGTCTTGCAGAAATTTGAAGTCCTTTGAAGGTGCTTTAGATAGAAACAATGGGGCACCTAAATATGTAGAGTCTTTCTTGAGCCCTTTCATCTGAAGAATTTGTTTAATTTCTCTACACTTTTGTTTTTGACAATGTTTGGAGAAAAAAACACCAAATTTACTTCTATTTAAGCTTTGGCCTGACGAACTACAGTATGCTTCAAGGCATCGATTTATGGTAGCAGCTTCTCTCTTAAAAGCCTTGGAAAACAATACAATGTCATCAGCATACATCACATGAGTAATGGCAGGCCCTCCAATGCTTGCTTTCACACCACTAATGTTATAGTGCCTAAACTCTTTCTCCAATAGCCTTGAGAGAATCTCTTGCCCCAATATAAAGGTAAATGGGGATAAAGGATCCCCTTGTCTCAACCCTCTTTCTTGCTAAAAAATTTCTGACTTGCCACCATTTATCAAAACCTCAAACGACACTGATGTGATGCATTCCATGATCTAATTGATAAACGCATCATTAAAACCAAACTTGATCAACACAACTTTAATGAAACTCCAATTAACTATGTCATAGACCTTTTGAAGATCTAGCTTAATAGCCATTAAACCCTCTTTCATTTTCCTAGCTTTAAAACTATGAAACATCTCTTGGACAATAACTTGGTTCTCAGCGACCCATCTGCTATGAATAAAGGCTGACTGACAAGGGGGTATAAGCTTATGCAGAACAGTCCTCAACTTAGACACTAACAGTTTAGAAATAATTTTGTAAACAACATTACATAAACTAATAGGTCTATAATTATTGAAAGAGCAAGGGTTATCAGTTTTGGGTATAAGGACAATTAATGAGCTATTTACCTCACTTGGTAGCCTACCAACTTCAAAAAATGAGGTCACTGTGGTTATCACCATTTCTCCCACTATTGGCCAATATTCTTTGTAAAATAGCACAGGAAAACCATCGGGTCCAGGAGTGTTGAGGTCACTCATTTGAAACAAAGTATTCTTGATGTCTTCTGGAGAGGGTATGCTACATAGAAATTGGTTCTCCACCTTTGAGATGAAAGAGTTGACAAGATCATCCAGTTGCTGAGGAGTTTCAACCTCTTCTTCACTGAATAATATCCTAAAATTTTCCAGAAAAACATTCCTTATTTCCTTAGGTTCTATGACCCAATCCCCAGCATTATTCTTGACTACCTCAATAGTGTTTCTTCTTCTACGAACAATTATTGATAAGTGGAAGAACCTGGAGTTCTTATCCCTTCCTTTTAACCACAATTCTCTAGATTTTTGCCTCCATAGAACCTCACTTATGTAAATCCATTCATTTAGCTCATATTTCAGACCTATCTCAAATCTATTATTCTCTTTAGAGCTTGGATTTCCTTGGATTTCCTTTAATTTTTGCATCAAAGGGCTTATCCAAGTTTGTATGTTGCCAAAAATTTCCTTGTTCCACTTATGGAGTGGTTCTCTAGTAGCATCTTGTTTCTTGCAAAGTCTACTTACATGTGAACCCCACACTTCTATATTCCAAGCTTGTTCAATCACTTCTTGGCACCTCTTATCTCGAATCCAAGCAGCTTCAAAGCAAAAAGGATGGAGACTGAAGCAATCATCAGGATTTGTGTTTGTTAGGACATATGTAAATCATGTTAGGAACATATGTTAATATTTTATGTAATTGGCTAATCCTTTGACAAAACGCACTTTACTTGTAATTGGGTAGATCTAGTATGTGTTTAATGCTTCAAGAAACAAGGTTACAAGTTCAAGTGTTAAAGCCTAGCAAGTCTGTCCAAGAAACAAGTGAAGAAGTGTTGTTCATTAAAGCTCGACAGCTAGTATCTATTGAGGCTTAAAAATCTGTTTCAGCTTGAAACTCGATAGCTGCTCGATAGATAGGATATCTATCAAGATTTATGAAAATCATATTTTCAATTCTGATTTCATGCCAATCTGTAAATGTATGTTTGGGCTTTCTTTTCTCACAACCCTAAACATATATAAGGATTATTTTAAGGGTCGTCAGAGAGAGCACATTTGCACAAGTGTGAAGCAAGGTGTTGTTCAAGCAAATTATGACCGGAAACCTAGTTTGCCCTAGTTCATATTGATGAAACTGTTGTGTTTGTACACCGTAGGGTATTGTGACCAAGCAACTTCGTGATCTTCATTGTGTGATGAACTGAAGAAATTTGTAGCCAACATCCTTCTCAAGTTGGTGATCAAGTCGCGTACTAGGATCCGCACATTTATTGGTTAGTCACGTACTAGGAGCCGTGCATTAAAAGTTGTCACTACAAAACAAGTCCAATTGTGTATATGGGTGAGGGTTCAATTGTAGATTGGTATAAGGTACTATAATTCATTTACTTGTAACTGCTTGTTGTGATAATAGTGAATTCTCGGGAGTGGTGACCTTAAAATCATCCAGTGGAGTTTTTGCCTCGGAGGTTTTCCACATTCGTAAACAAATCATCGTGTCAACTTTATTTTCCGCTACATTATATTTTAGTTGGTAATTTGTTTGTGTTGCCACATACATTGCATGTTAATTTAATTAATTAATAAGCTTGGGTAATTAATCAATTAATTCATTACAAGGGGTCAATACATTTTGGGCCTATCAAGTGGTATCAGAGCGGGCACATTCTGATTAGGTTTTAATCTTTGTTGTGTGATCCATTGACCCCTATTGTCATGGATAGAGGATAGTTTCTTATTATACCTCCTCTATTTGATGGTACTAACTATGCATACTGGAAAGTACGCATGAGAGCTTTCTTGCAATCTCTAGATGAGAAAGTGTGGCAAACTATGGAGATAGGCTGGACCAAGCCGAAGGAAGAGCCGGCTGAATGGGATGATGCTAAGATCAAGGCGGCAAACTTCAATAGTAGGGCATTGAATGCCTTATTCAGTGCGGTCACTAATGAGGAGTTCAAGAAGATATCCTCCACCGAAACTGCAAAGGAAGCATCGAGTATTCTCTAGACAACCTATGAGGGAAAAAATGCAATCAAGGACTCAAAGCTTCAAAGGCTCACTACTAGCTTCGAAGAGATTAAGATGGAGGAGGATAAGTCATTTAATGAGTTCTATGCCAAGCTCAAGGACATAGTAAACTCAGCCTTTAATCTTGGGGAAACTATTTCTGAACCCAAAATTGCTAAAAAGGTGCTCAGATCTCTACCTGAGAGATTCCATGCCAAGATCACTAGGATTGAGGGGTCAAAGGATATTGACAAAATTCCTTTGATAGAGCTAGTTGGCAATCTGCAGACCTATGAATTGGGTTTGTCTAGGATCAGGAAATCAAGCAAGAGCAAGAACATGGCACTGAAGGCCAAGAGCAGTGACACGGATGAGTCTTTAAATGATGAAGATTCTAAAATGAAGTCCTACATCACCAGGAAATTCAAGAAGTTTATGAAGAATGCCTATGCAAAGGGCTTCGACAAGGACTGTAGACAGTCGAGTTCTTCTTAGTCTAAGAGCCAAGACAAAAGGAAGAAGGATGCTAGAGATGGCGGTCAGTATGTTCCCTCAGGACCAAAGTGTTTCAGGTGTCAAGGATTTGGTCACATGAAACAAGAGTGCCATACTTATCTCAAGTCCATTGAGAAGAGCAAGGCACTTGCTACAATTTTAAGCGACATCGAACCTGAGTATGACGGAATCCTAAATGCCTTAACTACCATTGTCAATCCTGCTAAGGGGATTGTAGAAGATGTGGATGAAGAAGACTTGGTGGAGTCAAAGTTTGAGAAGATGGATGAACAAGATGACATCCACACTGCCTATGCAAAGTTATACAAGGTCTCGAAAAAACATGAGAAGTTGTATAGGTTGGCCACCAAAAAACTCAGTGATGTGGAGTTTGAACGAGAAGAACTCTCCACAAAGTTTGACGAAGCCAATCAGAATATAGGAGCATTGAGGTTTGAAAATAATTTCTTGGCTGAGAAGACCAAGAAGCTTGAAGAGGAGCTATTTCAAGTCAAAGCTCAGTTGGTAAAGAATTTCAAGTGCAAAGCTTGATTAGATGCTCAGCCTTTAGAAATCTACTTCTAATCGAACTGGTTTGGGGTACGATTTCTCTTATCCTAATATTGTTTCTTCTAGGCCTATTGTTTTTTATTTCTCCTGCTAATAATTTTGAATCTGAGAACAATAATGTGAAAAGTGTGGTAGCTAGTGAGAACATAGATAAGAGAAAATCTATCTTAGGAGCACCCTCTAAAATGTCACTTGAACATTTTGTCAAACACCTAGCATGCAACACTGTACTGCATGAATGAACAATGCATGAACACAAAGAAATCTACCTAAATACAAGATCAAAATGTCATAAGGGGCCAACACAGATACACACAAACCAAATGGGATTCAGCCAAATCAAAATTTTGAAAAAAATTTCCCAAAATCATAGTTCCCAACCCCTCTTTTTCAAAAATCCCCAATTCAAGAACCATAATCACAAATTCTGCATAACCTAGAGTGAAAAGCTTAAAAGAACGTTAAGAAACATACATTTTGTTAGGACATATGTGGTTCACTTGTTAAGAACATATGTCATTATGTTATGTAATTGGCTAATCCTTTGACAAAATACACTCTACTTGTAATTGGGTAGATCTAGGATATTTTTTATACTTCAAGAAATAAGGTTTCAAGTTCAAGTGTTAAAGCCATGCAAGTCTGTCAAAGAAGCAAGCTGAGAAGTGCTCTTCACGAAAGCTCGACAGCTGGCTCGACAACTGTATCTTTTGCGCTTTAAGAAGATGTTCTAGCGTCGTAGCTCGATAGCTGCTCGACAACACCTCGACACCTTTAGCTGTCGAGATTTAAGAAAAACAGTTTTTCAGTACTATTTTGATTCTAATCCATGGACATGTCTTTGGGCCTTCTTTTCTCATAACCCTAGACATATAAAATGATTATTTTAAGGACCGTCAAAGTAAGCACAAGTTGTACAAGCATTGAGCAAGGTCTGTTTAAGCAATTTGTGACCGGAGACAAAGTTTGCCCTAGTTCATCTTGTGAAGAAGCTGTTGTGTCTTTGCACCATAGAGTTTTGTAAACAAGCATCTTCTCGTTCTTCATTGTAAGGATAAACTGAAGAACTTTGTAGCAAACATCTTTCTCAAGTTGGTGATTGAAGTTGCGTATTGGGATTCGCGCAATTGGTTAGTCACGTACTGGGAGCCGTGCATTGAAAAGGAGAGATTGTCACTACAAAACAATTCCAATTGGGTATTGGGGTAAGGGTTCAACTATAGGTTGGTATAAGGTACTAGGATTCCTTTACTTGTAATCGCTTGTTGTGATAATAATAGATTCTCGGGAGTGGTGACCTTAAAATCACCAGGTGGGGTTTTTGCCTTGGAGGTTTTCTCCATCCATAAACAAATCACCGTGTCAAATTTATTTTTCTGTTGCACTTTAGTTTATTAGTGATTTGTTTGTGCTACCACGCGTTTGCATGTTAAATTGATTAATTAATTAGACTTGGCTAATTAATCAATTTAATCCATCACAAGGGGTCAATACGTTTTTGGCCTATCAAGTGGTATCAGAGCAGACACACTTTGATATGGGTTTAATCCTTTTGTGTGATCCATTGACCCCATGTTAAATTGATATGGGTTTATTTGAAGGAACTAACTATGCATACTAGAAAGTACGTATGAGAGCTTTTTTGCAGTCTCTAAATGAGAAGGTGTGGCAAGCTATAGAAATTGGCTGGACCAAGTCAAAGGAGCACTGGCTGATTGGGATGAGGCAAAGATCAAGGCGGCAAAGTTCAACAGCAAGGCATTGAATGCATTGTTTAGTGCAGTCACAAATGAGGAATTCAAGAAGATATCCTCTACAGAAACTATAAAGGAAGCATGGACCATTCTCCAGACAACCTATGAAGGAACAAAGGCTGTCAATGATTCAAAACTGTAGAGGCTCACTTCAAGCTTCGAAGAGATAAAGATGGAGGAGGATGAGTCATTTGATGAGTTCTATGCAAAACTCAAAGACACAGTGAACTCTGCCTTTAATCTTGGAGAAACTATCCTAGAACCCAAGATTGTGAGAAAAGTGCTCAGATCTCTGCCCGAAAGATTCCATGCCAAAATCACTGCAATTAAGGAATTAAAGGATATTGACGAAATTCCTTTGACAGAGCTGGTTGAAAATCTAAAGACCTATGAGTTGGGTTTGTTTAGAATCGGAAAGACGAGCAAGAGCAAGAATATGGCACTAAAAGCCAAGAGCAGTGAGATGGAAAAGTCTTCAGACAATGAAGATTCTAAGATAAAGTCCTACATCACCAGGCAATTCAAGAAGTTCATGAAGAATGCCAATGGGAAAGGCTTCAACAAGGACCGTAGGCAATTGAGTTCTTCTCAATTCAAGGGTCAAGACAAAGGGAAGAAGGATGCTAGGGATGGCGGTCAGTACACTGTTCCTACAAGACCTAAGTGCTTTGGGTGTCAAGGCTTCGGACACATGAAACAGGAATGCCCAACGTATCTCAAAACAATTGGAAAAAGCAAGGCACTTGCTGTTATGCTAAGTGACAGTGAGCCTGAAGATGATTCTGACAATGAGGATGACGGAATCTTGAATGCCTTCACTACCACAGTAAATCCTACTGAAGGGATTGTTGAAGATGTGGATGAAGAAGAGAAATTGGTGGAAGCCAAGTTTGAGAAGATAGATGATCAAGATGACATTCACACAGCCTATGCAAAATTATATAAGATCTTAGAAAAGCACGAGAAGCTGTATAGGTTGACCACCAAAAAGCTTAGTGATGTGGAGCTTGAATGTCAAGAGCTTTCCATAAAGTTTGATGAAGCAAATCAAACTATTGGAGCACTGATGTTTGAAAATAACTTCTTGGCTAAGAAGAATAAGAAGCTTGAGGCAGAACTATTTCAAGTCAGAGCTCAGCTGGAAAGGACTTCAAGTGCTAAGCTCGATGAGATGCTCGGTTTTTAAAAATCTACTTTAGATTGAACATGTTTAGGGTATGATTTCCCTTCCTCTAATATTGCTTCTGCTAATATAACTATTTTTGTTCCCCCTAGCAATAATGTTAAAGTTCTAAACACTAATGTTAAAACTGAATTAGCTGGTGAGAACATAGATAAGGGTAAATCTATCTTTGGAGCACCCCCTAAGCAGGATAAGAAGGAAGTTAAAAACCCTAGGGCTAAGAAGGCTATCTTTCAAAGGCCTAAACAAAAGAAGCAGCATCTTTGTCATCACTGTGGAGCAGCTGGTCATACTCGACCAAATTTCTATAAGTGGTTAGCCACTCAAAATAGCAACAACATATTGGCGTCGGAAAACCAGAACATTTTTCGTCCTCGTTTGCTCCTCTTGGAGATCTTCTCAAAGTCCTCTTGTTCCTTTCAAACTTGAACGATATCAATTCTTCCCTCTCACCGATGGTTGAAGGGTTTACAAAGAGGAAAGATTTTTCCAAGGTGTGGAAGGAAAAGAGTTCCAAGTGATGTAATCACTTTTTCTCTCTCTTCATCTCTTTTCCTTTGTTTTTTCATTACTTGTGTGTTTTGCTTTAATGTTTTGAGTCAATCTAGTTTTATGCATTGCTTTGTTTTGTCTTGCATGTTTTTGGCTATTAGTTTTTCAGTTTTTATTTTTTTTGTTTTAATTCAAAAATTAAAAAAAAATTAAAAAATTAAGAAAAATACAAAAATAGTGTGTGTATGTGTACATTGGTTCTTATGAACCTTAAAATGGCCTTTGAAACAGAGTTTTCTAAACTTTGTATCTCTTGTAACTTAGATGAGCATTCTTATGCACAATTAAGCAAGTGAGTTTTGTGGCTCTTTGTTTGTGATGAGTAAGGTTAAGTGATCTCTTGTACTTAACACTCGTATCACTCTTTTTGACGGGAAGGACTAGAAAATCCTAAGAGAAAGGCATAAATAACCATCTCACTACTGTTACCCGCCAATCATAAAATGACATCTATATGCTTCAGCATAGCAAAAGTGCAATGTCAAAAGCTTAACATAATTGGGTATTTCTTTTCTCTCCTTTGTATACCCATGCATGGTTTGCTTAATAAAAAGAAAATATGCAAAGAAAATAAAAGGAAAAAGAACAAAAATGCTCTAAAAATAATTGCAAGCGTGTTTTCTAGGAGATGTGAGAATTATAGGATGTACCTCAAAGGTGATAGTCCCCATCAAATAGTTATGATTGTGTGTGAGTTAAAGTGATTTTCTCATATCTCAAATCGTCATAACATTAAGACACTCATGCAATCTTGCGATGTTTTTCACGCACAACACACAATATTCTTTGCTACTATTGAAACATGTGTAGGTATAATGTGATTTGGCCATCACAAGGTTTACATGTGTTGATGTATGCTCACTAAATTGTCTTAACTTGTTTTTGAAATATAAAATTGGTTAGACTTGTTTAGTATGTGTGTGTGTTTTTGGGAGCTAAATGCTTAACTCTTTGTTGGTTGAGACATGTTTTGAGAGGTTAAAATGTTGGTTGGATCATTGGCTGAGTTGCATGTTTGATTGCATTTATATCTTTGTTTTTCTCCTCTTTGAAAAATTGTTTTTAAGCCATCTCGATACCTTCTCGACACCTCTCGATACCTGGCTTATCTGTCAAGCTCTTCAGTTGCATCTTATCGCAATCTCGACACCCCTCGATAGCTTTTGGATCGATCGAGAAACCTCCTGACCTCTCGACAGCTTCTGGATCGATCGAGAAACCTCCTGACCCCTCGATAGCTTCTCGACACCTTGTGGATCGATCGAGCTTTTGTTGTGTGTCTGATGTTTGGTTCCTCGACATTTCCTTGACAGCTGCATCTGTCGACGTACTTTTTCTCGACACCTGTCTCGATACCTCTTGACACCTTCATCTGTCAAGATTTACTGAGGCTCTATATATAGGTTCTGTGCAATCTAGTCTTCATTTCTCTCGATCTCTCTCTCAATAGATTTGAATTTTCACCTCCCTTTTTCACTTTCTCTCACTTAAACTCCTTCCTCAAGGTTTCTTCAAGGTTTTTCAAGATTTTCTTCTCTTGGTAAGCTTCTTATCCTTCATTCTACATGCATTTCATGTTTTGAAACCTAAGATTTTGTTTTTTTTGAAAGTTTTTGGGGTTTTTCAAAATTGTTGAGTTTTTGTGAAAATTTGGGATGGGTTTTTGCCTAAATGAGTTTCAAATCTCATACATTGCATTTCATCAGCATAATAACTGTATTATCATGCATTTAGATGTGTGTAAATTGATTGTGTGCTGGTAGGATCGGATTGGGCACGTCACATGTTCATGCTTTTTTCAAGCATACGTTCTTTCCTTTTAGTATACTTGCTATATTTGAATTGTGTTGGAACTTTTCTGAGTGTTTCTTTCTTCCCCCTCTCTCTCTCTTTCTAGTTTACGTTAGTGCATCAATGGCACCAAAACATAAGTCTACTTTGGTTCAAAACCCTCTACGTTCTAGGGCCTCTTCGTCTTTTGATACTACTCCTTCATCTGTTCGATTTCGTGATGAGAAAGCCCAAAAGGACTTCTTAGAGAACTTCTCTGAATGAGGTGTTCATTCGGAACACCAAGTTATCTTGTTAGATTTTGTCGACACTAACCTTCCTGATGTCATTCATAAATGGGAATGGGAGTCACTGTGTGACGTCCCGATCACATGCCCTTCTGTGCTCATTTAGGAGTTTTACTCCAACATGCATGGAACTGATACTTCAGTACCTCTTTTTCACAATCACATTCAAGGTACGCGCATAGTAGTCACACCGGAGTTGGTATCCGATGTGCTTCATGTTCTGAGGGTGACGTATCCTGACTACCCCGGTTATGAGCGTCTACAGACTATGTCCAAAGACGAGATGATCTCTACTTTTTGTGAGCACCCAGCTAATTGGGGTGAGCATCAATCTACACCATGTTAACCTTTTGCTAAAGGTCCTAGATTCTTGAACATGGTGATAACGTTTGTCTTGTATCCTCTCTCTCACTACAACTCTATCACAGAGCCTCGTGCTCGATTTTTGTTGTCCCTTCTTGAGGATCTTTCCATAGATTTTCCATCACATTTTATCTCTTCCATCATAAATGTTTATAGGGATACGGCTACTCATGATAAGGTCATCTCTCCTTCTACTATCACGGGGATCTTACACCATTTTTCTGTTCCTTTTCCCTCTATTGACCACTTTTCCTTTATGTGTGTCATTGACTATGCTACCGTTAAATAGAGCAAGGCGCAATTTCATGCGAGGCGGTCTGGTTCGATAGCTCCTCCCACTCCTTCGGCACCTTTTACCTCCACTCCTTCTTCTTCTGCAGGAGGTATGACTTTAGATGCGATCATGGCGCAGCTTCAACATATGGATGCTCGCCTTGATACACTTTCTACGGAGTTGTATTAGGTGAACACCCTTGTCGGCCGCATTGCTAGACGACAAGCTCACCTTGGTGGTTTTGTGGAGTCTCCCTCTCCTCCTCTCGAGACATCCGAGACACCTAATGGTTTCGACGACAATGATGATGAGGATGGAGATGCTAGCTCTTCCTGTTTTGACGAAATTTCTACTTGACACTCTTACCCTTTGTCAATCGTGACAAAAAGGGGGAGTAGTTTTGGATATGAGAGTAATCACTCTTAGGGGGAGAGTTAGGTGATTTTTGTTAGGGGGAGAGTTTGTTTTTGAGGGATGTAGTAAGGATTACATGTATCTTTTTCTTTTCTTTCTTGTTAGAGATACATTGTTCTTGTACCTAAGTCTTGTGACCATTCTTTTACATACACAATGTTTATCTTTGATATATATGTGATGTTGTATGTTTTCTTCACCTATCTCTACATGTGTTGTTTCTTTTCTTTCTTTATACACATGTTTCTTTATTATATATGCAATCTCTTATTTCAATTTCACACAAAGATGCCTTAATGTGTTTTGTTTAAAGTATTTCAAAAATACAGGTTGTCAAAGTCTACTTGTCATGAACTCTTTTCTTGCAAAGTTTTTCAAGAGTTTATGTTAAGATAGATTTTATTGTATTCAACAAGTGAGTATGAGTTGAGTGATTTATTACTTCTCTCATATGTTCATTTATTTGTTGTGGTTTTGTCACGGATTGCCAAAGGGGGAGATTGTTAGGACATATATGGTTCACTTGTTAAAAACATGTCATTCTATTATGTAATTGGCTAATTCTTTGACAAAACTCACTCTACTTATAATTGAGTAGATCTAGGATGTTTATGATACTTCAAGAAGCAAGGTTTCAAGATCAAGTGTTAAAGTCATGCAAGTCTATCTAAGAAACAAGCTGAGAAGTGGTCTTCATTAAAGCTTGACAACTGTATCTATCGAGCTTTAAGAAGTTGTTCTAGCCTCATGGCTCGACAGCTCTTGACAGCTGCTCGACAGCACCTCGACACCTCTAACTATCGAGATTGAAGAAAAACAGTTTTTCAGTACTGTTTTGACTCTAATCCGTGAACATGTCTTTGGGCCTTCATTTCTCATAACCCTAGACATATAAAAGGATTATTTTAGGGGCTATCAAAATAAGCACAAGTTGTACAAGCATTGAGCAAAGTCTGTTCAAGCAATTTGTGACCGAAGACAAAATTTGCCCTAGTTCATCTCTTTGTGAAGAAGCTGTTGTTTCTTTGCACCATAGGGTTTTGTAACCAAGCATCTTCTCATTCTTCATTGTGAGGACATACTGGGAGCCGTGTATTGAAAATGAGATATTGTCACTACAGAACAAGTCCAATTGAGTATTGGGTAAGGGTTCAATTATAGGTTGATATAAGGTACTGGAATTCCTTTACTTGTAACCGTTTGTTGTGATAATGGTGGATTCTCGGGAGTGGTGACCTTAAAATCACCCGGTGGGGTTTTTGCGTTGGAGGTTTTCCCCATTCGTAAACAAATCACCATGTCAAATTTATTTTTCTGCTGCACTTTAGTTTATTGGTGATTTGTTTGTGCTACCACGCGTTTACATGTTAAATTAATTAATTAATTAAACTTGGCTAATTAATCAACTTAATACATCACAAGGGGTCAATACGTTTTCGGCCTATCACCTTTGAAGAGATTTTGCAGAGATTTGGACTTGAAATTTGAGGGGTTTGAGTGAAAAAATAGTTTTGGGTTAAGAGTGGTTCGAGTGAGGCAAAGGGAGTGAACTTAAGAGTGTTTTTAAAAAACTTAGTCACATTAGCCCTATAAAATTGAAAACACGCATTTTTCGCGGGTTAGATAGTCGCGAAACTACTTGTAAAAAACACCACTGAAGCACAAACACTTTTGCGAGAAGCTTTTAGTAGCGAAGCAGTTGCGAGATAGTCACTGATGTGCATTGATAATAGCTTAATTTTGCATATTTATATTATTGTTAGAAAGTATTATCATACTTATTTTGAGGTGATGAGGTCGAAAAAATCACCAATAAGTTGCAAGCACTTTCCAACTTGATTCAATCACCTGCAAAGAGAAAACAAAGAGACCTAAAAGAGAGCACCGGTGTGGTGCTGGCCAAAAACCCTCTGAAGGTCAAGTTAGAATTTCTTTACAACCCTAGAGTGCCAAAGTTGAGTCAATTATGCGTACCTCGAGTTATAGGGTTTTAGATGTATCTATAGGGGCGTGGAGTTGACTTCCATACCTTGATTACCAAGTTCTTTCCTTTTATAATTAAAACTTCTTCCCTCTTTATACCTCCAAGAATTCTTTTCCTTATAAAATTCCTCCAATCAAGGCTAACGTGTAGTGCAAGAATTCTTCATATATATGTTGGCGTGGATTACAATCAAGGCCACGTCAGCCCCAATCATATAGCGTGATTTGAGGTAGCCCGGAGATCGACGGGAGAAATTATACGCATGCATTCTACTCGTCCGTCCACTATGCATCCGTCCTCCTTGGTAATATGACCTGTCACCCTATCGCAACAATTTCAACCATATGTAGTGGTACCGTCATGTTGGTTATATCCCCTATCAGTTGCCCCCTCATTCCAAGATACCGTCATCTCTCCCAAGCGGTTTCATGGAATGATGGTTAGAGTTTCTGACGGACAAGCTGGAATGCTATCATAAATGCTCAGGGACACGTGGGGGGATTTCAATGGTTGTTTGTTGGAATCGATGTGTCCCTTCGTTTACCGCGTTGTTCCCTCTATATATACCACCCACCGTATTCACTTTTACACTTTTTAGAAAATTTTCTGCTGTTCAGAGCGCAACCGTCAACCTTTTTCAGAGAGTAACCGTCTCCTTTGGGAAACCGGGAAACAACGTGCTGATAATTTCTCCGTCGTGTTTTTCTCACCGTCTGCTTGTAAGTTATTCTTATACAATGTTTTGTTCCTTATTTTTCTTGTTGGTCCCGTCGTCGATACAAATCTAGAGCCTTAGGCTTCCTTTACCCGTCATATGTAGGTGTCAGATGTCTAGTAAGGCGTCAAGTAGTCAGTCTTATGCCCACGAGGGAGCGGGTTACGAAGAGGTGTTCCTGTCAGGTCAAGCAAACCAATACACCTCCAGCGGGGAAAGGGAACCGTCAGATAGCTCTCCTTCCCATGAGGAAGATGAAGGGCAGGATGGGGACGGGTTAGAGTATGACTCGACCGACAACCTAGATGGCGTCGACCCACCGGTCTAATCCGTCATAGGTCCTGACGGCTTCCGAGAGTTCGTCCTACTCCCACTGTGGACGATGAACGACTTTGTGTCAACCATCAAGCCAGCGCACTTCAACACGCTGAGGCAAAAGTACCAAATCCCCGACACCATATCCATCCGTCTACCATTCAAATCAGAAAAATGCTATTACTACGGTCTTAAATCTGGTCTTCGTTTTCCCCTGAGTGCATTGCACCGTCATCTCCTCCAATACCTGGGTCTGGCCGTCACCCAAATATCTCCGAATGCATGGAGGGTTTTCCTGAGCTTTGAGGTATTGTACGGTGTGATGTCCAACGGAGCTAAACGGTTAACGGTGGAGGAATTTTTCCATTGCTACCGTCCGTCCGAAATTACAAAATCAAAGGGCATGTATAGCTTTGTGCCGAGGAGTCCAGTACTTAGGCTAGTGTCCGAGACCCCTGACTCCAACCGTAACTGGAAGGGTCATCACTTCTTCCTTCGAGGAGATAATTGGATGTGTCATCCAGGTGATGACGACTACATGCCAGTAGATAAAACGTGGGGGATAATACCCTCGTCTAGTACGAGTCCATCTACTTATCAACCGTCACTCGTTTTTTATGGGTTTACTCTTAACACCTTTTTTTTTTTAACAGCGAGGAACCGTCCACCTATTTCAACCGAACAGTTCGGCTTTCTGGAGAAAATTTTTCAAAAGACTAAGTTGCCTGAAAGGACCTGGTCGAAGCTCGTCACATTGGACACGTTACACTAGTACTGTGACAGTCCTAAACCTACATCCGTCGCCTGCCGATACGACGCAGGTGTACACAAACGTAAGTTCTGGAATCCTTCCGTCGATATTCTGGCTTTATGTAGTCTCTTTTTTAACCGTCTTCTTTTGTAGAAATGGACGACGCCAGGAGACGGGCTATTAAATAGCAGGTGGCAAAAAAGAAACAAGGTGCGACGCTTCAAAGAGGGATCTATCACAGACGGCCCCTAAAAGACCATCCTCTGAGAGATGGGACCGTCATGTCAAAAAGCAAAAACTTGTGACAGGTCTACCTGCCGGCCAGGGGTCCGGCAAGGTGAAACAGCCTCCCAAGCTTGGTATTGGCAAGGGTAAGGGCCTGATGACCAACCCGGACCTCGTGAAGGAGAAGCCCCCCGTCCTGCTTCGTGAAGACCCTCAATACGCTCTCCGTCGTATTGGTTCCATTATAACCGATGATGACTATGAAGACCTTGGAAATCATGCCACCGAGGCCATGGGTGAGACATGTCTGCTCAGCTTAACTCAGGTTAGTGTCCGTCATAGGCACATTCCGTCATTTTAACTCCGTCTCGTTCCTTTCCGCCTTGAACTTATTTCTATCCGAACTGTGGTAGGGTGTGCTAATGGCCAAGGGCTTGTCAAACCGTTGCCTGGCCCAAGAGAGAGCCCTTGACCGAGAACGTGCAAAGGCAAAGGCGACGGCAGAAGAACTGGATGAGTTGAAATTATGGAGGGTCCGTCATGAGTAGAAGCTGACGCTCTCCGAGCAGGCTCAGGAGAACTTAGAAAAAGAGGTGGAGCTGCTTAGGAAGACGGTGAAAGCTCATGACAACAATATCCGTCAAGCCAAAATTAATGCCATCAGAGAGTATCGTGACTCCGACGCACTTCTGATGGAGCTCGGTTCTTCCTTTAGCGACGGGTTCGATGACTGCCTCTGTCAGGTGAAGGCATCATTCCCTAACCTGGACTTAACTCACATAAATATAGATGCCGAGGCCCAAACCCCTGCTAACCCCGTCGACTCTGAAGGGACGGAGGAACTCTTTGGCGAGGTTCCAAGTGATGACGGGGTCGCTAAAGCCGCAGAAGAAACTACCGTCACTGATTCTCACCAGCCGTTGCCTGAAGGCCTTGAAGAAACCGTCACAATTCAAGACTGATGTAAATTGTAGTGATAGGGTACAATTTTATTTTTTGTCTTTTGTTTAACTCTTTTGGCTAAGTATTAGACTTTTTATTATTGAACTCTATTGTATCAATTATACCTCTTGGGTAACCCGTCCATATTTGGACCTGACGTTTTGTACTTTGCATGATCCCTTTGGTATATTTTGGACTATCCGTCCACTTTCATTGAATTTCACTTTTTCATTTGGCCTATTTATGTAGCTCTTAGTTGATCCGTCCACTGTATGGACTTAGTGCATTTCTATTTGCTTTGGGTGATCCGTCCGCTGTATGGACAGAAGGTTTTTGTCCTTCTGTATGATCCGTCCACTTTACGGACTTGTAGATTTTCATCCTTTGGATAATCAGTCCACTTTGTGGACTTGTAGAATTTTCATCCTTTGGATGATCCGTCCACTTTGTGGACCTATAGAATTTTCGTCCTTTGGATGATCTGTCCACTTTGTGGACCTGTAGAATTTTCATCCTTTGGATGATCCGTCCACTTTGTGGACTTGTAGAATTTCAACACCATGCATTTCATATTTTCTAAATAAAAATTTCACTCATTATATCAGTTCAACAGACCATATTGTTAATGGAAAAGAAAACTTGGGTTCTAATAAGTAAAAACTATGACTATTTAAAATTAATCTGAAAATAAGGCAGTAGACATTGTCTTATACCTGCTGCACGACTGGTAGTACTTCTTCAAGTGCTCCGTGTTCTAGGGATGGTCCAATTTCCTTCCGTCTAATGTCTCCAAGTAGTACGTTCCTTTCCTATGCCATGAGATAATTCTGTATGGGCCTTCCCAGTTAGGACCCAGCTTTCCCAAGGATGCATCCTTCGTAGCGCCAAGCACTTTTCGTAATACTAGATCTCCCACTTGGAAGTCCCGGTGCCGGACCTTGGAGTTGTAGTGTTTTGATATCATGTCTTGATACCGCGCCTGTCTTTGTGCTGCTACTGCCCTAACCTCATCTACAAGGTCAAGTTCTAGACGCAATGCTTCATTATTCTTGCTCTCGTCATAGCTTTCCACGTGGTAGCTCGTTAATCCCACTTCTGCCGGTATGAGGGCCTCAGTACCATACGTCAATCGAAACGGTGTCTCTCCTGTTGGCGTTCTTGCCGTTGTCCTGAACGCCCATAGAACACTTGGTAGTTCGTTCGGCCATATGCCCTTTGCCCTCTCGAGCCGGGTCTTGATAATCTTTAACAAGGACCGGTTCGTGACTTCAACTTGTCCATTGGCCTGTGGGTGGGCGGGTGACGAGTAGTGATTTTTGATTCCCAGCTGAGAACAAAAGTCCCAGAATGCATCATTGTCAAATTACTTCCCGTTGTCTGAAACGAGCACTCTTGGAATCCCATATCTGCAAATAATACTTCTCCATACAAAGCTGCGAATGTTTTTCTCTGTGATAGTAGCAAGAGCTTCTGCCTCCACCCATTTGGTGAAGTAGTCAATACCAACCACCAAGAACTTCAGTTGTCTTACCGCTATTGGGAATGGACCTATGATGTCCAATCCCCATTGAGCGAATGACCATGGAGCCATCATAGGTGTGAGTTCCTCTGTTGGCCGTTTAATGAGATTGCCAAATCGTTGACACTTGTCGCAGGCTCTAATGTACATATGGGCATCCTTTTGCATTGTCAGCCAGCAATATCCCGTTCGGAGTAGCTTGTGCACCAGTGACCTTGATCCAGAGTGGTTCCCACAAATTCCTTCATGAACCTCCCTTATCACGAAGTCTGCTTCCTCACGGCTAAGGCATCTTAGGTATGGTCGGGAGAATCCTCTTTTGTAGAAGACGTCTTTAATGAGGATGAATCGGGCAGCCTTGACCTTCAATTTCCTTGCGTCTTCTTTGCTATCTGGCAACTTGCCGTTTTTGAGGTACGTCATAATTGGAACCATCCAATCGTCTTTAGTGCTTACTTCTTGCATTCTAACGTTGTCTAATAGCGATGAATGTTGGACGAAGGACAATACCTGTTTTGGGGCGATCATAGGTTCGGCCGAAGCAGCCTTTGCGAGTCGATCCGCCTCTTGGTTCTCTTCTCTTGGGATCTGAACTATCGTGAATTGGAGGTCACTCGTTTGACCCTTCACTTCCCCGAGGTACCTTCTCATTCGTTCATTCCTACAATCATAGCTCCCATTAACTTGACTGGCTACGATTTGAGAATCGGAGTAGACTACCGCCTTTCTAGCCCCAGCCGCTATTGCAAGCTCCAATCCCGCCACCAAGGCCTCATACTCTGCTTCGTTATTTGTAGTGGTGAATGCTAGATGGATCATCCATTCAATCTTATCTCCTTCCGGGGTGTGGAGTATGACCCTGATTCCTCTCGCATGATTGTTGGAAGATCTGTCTGTGTGAATTCTCCATGTGGGCGTCTCTTCTACCCCCTGCTCCTCAAGTGTAGTGAATTCCGCAATGAAGTCTGCCAGTATCTATCCTTTCACAGCCGTTCGTGGCTGGTATTGGATATCGTACTCACTCAGCTCGATAGCCCATAAAGCCATCCGTCCTGCAGTTTCAGGATTGCTTATTGCTCTCCACAAGGGCTGATCCGTCAGGACTTTTATGGTATGTGCTTGAAAATAGGGCTTGAGTTTTCGAGCTGTAGTCACAAGAGCGAAAACGAGTTTCTCCATCCGTGGGTATCTTTCCTCTACGCCTCTTAGCGCCCGACTGATAAAGTACACGGGTTTTTGTTGAAGGAAAAATTCTGGTTTTGCATCTCATGCAAAACCCACAGCGGAAGCGACGAACTAGGGTCTATTTCATTCATGATTGATAACGTGCACAACATAAATTTCAGAATTTAAGAACAAGATAGCGTACCTTGGTGTGGAGAAATTCAAAATAAAGATTAGAAGCACTTGGGAACACTTTTAATCTTCACTCCAATTCCACTTTACGCCCAAGATGTGTGGTCTCTCAATCAGTTTTCAAGGGAGAATGAAAGTGTGTCTCACACTCTCTCACACACCGTTTTTTTTCTTTTCTAATTTCTTCTAATAAAAATTATGGTTGTTTCTCCCTTTATAACTAACTGATTATCTAATTGGGCTGGCCTATTGGGCCTTTCCAATTGGGCTTTAGTGTGTGGCTTAGAGTGGGACCAAAAGAGACCAATAAGACACTAGCTCCAATGGGCCTTGGGCTTTTCCGTCAACTCTTGACAAGTCCAAAGTTACCATTAATTATATTTAATACCACTATATAAATATAATTGCACTCTAGGCCTTATTAATAAATAATATCCCAAGACTTTATTATACACGTAACCCCTTCATAAAATATTCGTAGTAACACAAAGTCATAAACGTAGACTGCCACTTTGTAAATTACTACATCTTATCCTTGAGTACCCGGTTTAAATTCTTTAAAGTTATTCATTATATATTTATGAAATTCAATTTCATAAATATATATTTTAGCAATTTCTTACTAAAGTGGTTAGGCCTAACTCTCTGAATAACTGAACCCATTAAACTTATCTCAAGAGAATATTTTATATCTCCATCAAGAGACTATGAATTCCATCTTGAGGATATATGTTCCATCAACACTAAATGTGGCTGCCCAACATACTGAGGTTTTGACCGTCACTTCAGGTCTCACTCCTGATATATCAAAGCAACCTACACTTCATGATCAGGTCCATTATTCTCTTAGGATTAAGAGTTCATGCAAATAAAAGTCGTGAGATTTATTATTCAATTTGACAGTCGTTAGAAAAATAATAAATCTCACAGCGGTCCTGTTCAATATGTTTTAACTCTTAAAACATATCAACATATCAACTACAAGTTTCCACTTCCATGATCAAGACAAATCATCGTAGTTGACACGTTATAGTCTTCGCAGATGAAATGCCCAATTTCATCACCGACTACGAACTATTAATTCTGAGTTTACAAGGAACTTGTGATTTACATCTTCTGTGACTTTTCACATAAATCACATACAATGCATCTTATGGACTATATGATAATGTCTCATATTCATGTTACCAATATTTTAGATAATAATAAAATAACTTTATCAAACACAATATTAAGTTATACATCATGTCATACAATACACAATGTCATACATAATATCATACATAGCATCATACAATAGGATTTAAGGGCACTAATCCTAACAATCTCCCACTTGCCCTAAAGACTATTGTGCACTAATCTAACTCTCATTCCCTCCAAATGTGACTCGAAAGTCCTTTGAGGTAAGGCTTTGGTAAAAGGATCTGCTAGATTATTTGCACTTTCAATCTTTGCTACCACAACATCTCCACGAGCAACAATGTCTCGAATGATATGGTACTTCCTCTCAATGTGCTTTCCTTTCTTGTGATTCCTTGGATCTTTGGATTGTGCAACCGCTCCACTATTGTCGCAAAACAATGTGATGGGAAGTTGCTCCATTCTTACAACACCAAGATCAGAAAGGAATTTCTTGAGCCAAACAGCCTCCTTTGCTGCTTCACAAGTAGCAACGTACTCGGCTTCCATGGTGGAGTCTGCAATACAAGATTGCTTAACGCTCCTCCAACTTATAGCTCCACCTCCCAAGGTGAAAACACATCCTGAAGTGGATTTTCTGAAATCTAGATCTGACTGAAAGTCTGAATCTGTATAGCCAATGGGAATCAAATCCTCACTATGGTAAACAAGCATATAATCTCTCGTTCTCCTAAGATACTTGAGAATATGCTTTACAGCTTGCCAATGTTTTGGTCCTGGATTTGATTGATATTGGTTGACCATGCCAACTGAATACAAATATCTGGTCTAGTACAAAGCATGGCATACATGAGACTTCCTACTGCAGAAGCATAAGGAACTTGTCTCATCATATTTTCTTCCTCTTGAGTCTTAGGCCTTTGGTCATCAGACAGAGGAACTCCATGTCTAAAAGGAAGCAATCGTTTCTTGGAGTTTTGCATGCTAAACCGTTCTAGAACCTTATCTATATATCCAGCTTGTGATAAGCCTAACATCTTATTCTTGCGATCTCGCCAAAGCTTGATCCCTAGAATAAAGTTAGCCTCACCCAAGTCCTTCATATCAAATTGGCTTGACAACCAAACTTTAACCGATGACATTACCCCTACATCATTCCCAATGAGTAGAATATCATCAACATAAAGCACTAGGAACATTACTACTTTGTCTCGATGTCTTTTGTACACACATGGTTCATCAAGATTTTGTTCAAAACCAAATGACTTGATTGCTTGATCAAATCTGATGTTCCATGACCTAGATGCTTGTTTAAGTCCATAAATGGACCTATTCAACTTGCATACCATATGCTCTTGGTTCTTTGCTATGAAACCTTCTGGTTGCAACATGTATATTTCTTCTTCAAGATTGCCATTAAGAAATGCAGTCTTGACATCCATTTGCCAAATCTCATAATCATAATGAGCAGCAATGGATAAGAGAATTCTGATAGATTTAAGCATGGCTACTGGCAAAAAAGTTTCATCATAATCAATAACTTCTTTTTGTGTATACCCTTTCGCCACTAGTCTTGCTTTAAAGGTTTCAACCTTTCCATCTATCCCTCTCTTCCTCTTGTAAACCCATTTGCAACCAACAGGTTTAATGCCGTTAGGCGCTTTTACAAGATCCCATACATGATTTGAATTCATAGAATCCAATTCAGATTTCATAGCTTGGACCCAATGATGTGCATCTATATCATTCATTGCTTCATCATAAGTGTAAGGATCCGATTCAGCCTCTTCTGAGATAGCCTCATAAGTTTCTCCCAAACCTATGAATCTTATAGGAGGCCGAATAATTCTCCCACTACGACGAGTCACCTGTGTACTAGACATCTCATGAGTAGTATCTTGTGGTGTATCTAATACAGTGACATCATCCCTAGTTTCATCCATTGGTTGTTCAACTACAGGTTTATTCATTTCAGCCAAGACAACTCTACTTCTCGGAGTAAAATTATTCATATAGTCATTTTCCAAGAATTTGGCGTTTGTGCTAACAAACACTTTATTATCCTTATGATTATATAATAAACCTCCAACTGTTCCTTTTGGATACCCTACAAAAAATACCACTTCTGTTTTAGACTGTAACTTGTCAGACTTTCCTTTCAACACATGTGCTGGACAACCCTAAATGTGGAGATGTCTCATACTAGGCTTACGCCTATTCCACAACTCTACAGGTGTTTTAGGAATAGACTTCGAAGGTACTAAATTCAGAAGATACATTGCAGTATTTAAGGCATATCCCCAAAAAGAAATGGGTAGAGTCGAATAACTCAACCTGGATCTAACCATATCTAAAAGAGTCCTATTCCTTCTTTCTGCTACACCATTTTGTTGTGGAGTTCCAGGTGCAGTCAATTGGGATATAATCTCATTTTCAGTCAAGTAATCCTTAAAATCACCAAGAAGGTATTCGCCACCTCGATCAGATCGAATGGCCTTTATGTGTTTACCCAATTGATTCTCAACTTCAGCCCTAAACTCTTTGAACTTTTCAAAGGCTTCGGACTTCTGTTTCATTAGGTACACATAACCAAATCTAGAGTAATCATCAGTGAAAGTAATGAAATACTCATAGCCACCTCTTGCTTGGATTGACATAGGACCACATACATCTGAATGTACTAGTTCTAGTAAATCTTGGGCTCTTCTACCCTTTGCATTAAAAGGTCGTTTGGTCATCTTACCTTCCAAACAAGATTCGCAAACTGGAAAACCATCAAAGTCCATGGGCTGTAAAAGTCCATCTTTGATTAGTCTTTGAATCCTACTTGAATTAATATGACCTAAACGCAAGTGCCATAGATATGCATCACTAGTAGAAGGAAACTTTCTCTTTAATGATTTCACATGAGAGTTACTATCTAATTCAGAATTGTATAATTCATGCTTATCAGGAGTTAAAATATAAAGACCATCCACAATATTGCCAGAACAGATAAACACTTTATCCTTCTTTATTACAACATTGTCTTTCAGGATAATACAATATCCATGTTTACCTAAGTAAGTTGCAGAAATTAAGTTCCTACGAACATTAGGTACATACAAACAGTCTTCCAATATTAAAACTCTAGACTTAAAACACAAATTAAACACTCCAATAGCTTCAACCGGAATCTTGCTCCCATCAGCCAAAGTAAGAAATAGTTCTCCCTCATTCAACTTTCTGGTCTCCTGGAACCCCTGCAAAGAATTGCAGATATGATTAGTACAACCTGAATCCACACACCAGGAATCTGTTGGATTCTGTACCAAACATATTTCAAGAAGAAATGAACTTTTCATACCTTTATTCTTGGCAGCCTTGTATGTTGGACAATTCCTCTTCCAATGTCCTTTCTCACCACAATGGAAACACTTTCCTTTGGTTTTCTTTCCTTTGTTGGCAACCCCTAAGGCAATTTGTTTACCATCTTTCTTAGTGAAGTCCTTCTTCTTCTTCTTCTTACCCTTGCCTTTCGACTTAGGTTGAGAAGTAGAAGCTTCACCCACATTGGCTTCAACACTAGAAGTACCAAGGATGCCTTCCGCCGCCACTAACTCATTCATTAATTCAGACAAAGAATAAATCTTTTTGTTCATGTTATAATTGAGTCTGAATTCCTTGAATGATTCTGGTAGTGACTGGAGTATCATATCCACTTGGGATTCTCCATCAATGTCGGCACCTAAAACTTCTAATGTGTTCAGATTAGCAATCATCCTAAGACAATGCTCTCTCACTGAACTTCCTGCAGCCATTTTGGTATTATAAATTTGCCTCATGGTTTCTTGCCTTGCAGAACGGCCTTGCTCACCAAACATCTCCTTCAGACTATGCATTATGTCCGAAGCAAGTTCTACATCCTGCATTTGATGCTGTAGAACATTTGAGATAGATGCTAGGATGTAGCACTTGGCCATCTCATTAGATTTCTGCCAACGATCATATCGTTGTTTTTCCTCAAGAGGAGCATCTAATGAAGGAAAGTTAGGACATGGTTGATTAAGCACATATTTGTGCTCTTCAGCAGTAAGAACAATGTCCAAATTTCTTTTCCAATCAACATAGTTGGATCCAGTCAGTTTGTTTTGGTTAAGAATAGAAACAAGTGGGCTAAATGATGCCATGACAAAATCTGAAAATAATAAACATGAATATAATAAGTAAATTGGACATTATCAATTTTAGCATAAAAGCATATAATATGGAACCTTAATAAAACCATAAAATAATATATGCAACGACAACCCAATCTCATATTCAATATCCCTCAGCATAGAGTGAACATAAAATACTATGATTGATTGAGAACTATTCTCATTATTAGTGCTATCATGACAACTCTTATCAAACACTAATAATATGCCGTTTTACATTTAGCCTCTAAGTAATAATAGTAAGAACTCAGCATAGAGGATACTAAAATACTTAGTCTAGTGTATACCATTGTCTAGAATCATGTGTAACCACATCTCATCCCTTTAACAGGCTTATTTTGTAGTACCATGATAAAACACCCTCCGCATGGAATGCAAAGCTCGAAACTAAGACAAGGTGTTTATCAAACCACTATAAACCAAGAAATTCAATCTTGTAGGACCATGAAATAAATACTCTCCGCATGGAATGCTAAGCTCGAGGCAAAGACAAAGTATATATTTCACACTACTATGAACCAACAATGGAGGCCGTGAGATCCAACCCTTGAATCTCTCTCCCACTAGATATTTTAAATTAAGGTTTTTAAAATCAAAAATGATAATAATGCTAGACACGTGAGAAAAAATTATAATCCTAATCTCATTAGGAATAAATTTCATTAAACCAGCATTAATATATATAAATATATATAACGTAATAAAAACCCATATTATATATAAAAATCTATATTATATTATATATAATATAATATACAAATTAATATATATAATATATATTTAATTACATTATATATATATATATATATACACACACTGTACGGATTGCATGGCTTATTTGTTTGCATGCAAAATCCGTATAAAACAAAAGCATGCATATTGAATCTAAGCCATTCATGCCAAGCGGTACAAGACAAAATCCAAGAAGTGCATGTGTTTTACCGTTACCAAACAGTTACCAAAAAGCATAACCAAAAGTACGGATTGCATTGCTTAGATATAATTATGGATTATTGAAACAAAGCAATCCATCAGTGCAATCTAATAACCATGCTATCTAATAACCATGCAATCAATGCAATCCATTAATGAATGTACAAACTATGATGACCAAGGATATATATATATATATATATATATCTGCCAAGTCATATAAATATATATATATACGGATTGCAAAGGGAAGTTAATATTCAACGCATTATGTAGATGGCCATAAACTTCTAGTTTTTTTTTTTTTTCTTGCATGGTTCCAACAAAGAAACAATTCCTTTTTAAATTCTAAAATTCAATCACACGCTATACAATCATGATATGAAAACCTGGCTCTGATACCAATTGAAGGAAAAATTCTGGTTTTGCATCTCATGCAAAACCCACAGCGGAAGCGACGAACTAGGGTCTATTTCATTCATGATTGATAACGTGCACAACATAAATTTCAAAATTTAAGAACAAGATAGCGTACCTTGGTGTGGAGAAATTCAAAATAAAGATTAGAAGCACTTGGGAACACTTTTAATCTTCACTCCAATTCCACTTTACGCCCAAGATGTGTGGTCTCTCAATCAGTTTTCAAGGGAGAATGAAAGTGTGTCTCACACTCTCTCACACACCGTTTTTTTTCTTTTCTAATTTCTTCTAATAAAAATTATGGTTGTTTCTCCCTTTATAACTAACTGATTATCTAATTGGGCTGGCCTATTGGGCCTTTCCAATTGGGCTTTAGTGTGTGGCTTGGAGTGGGACCAAAAGAGACCAATAAGACACTAGCTCCAATGGGCCTTGGGCTTTTCCGTCAACTCTTGACAAGTCCAAAGTTACCATTAATTATATTTAATACCACTATATAAATATAATTGCACTCTAGGCCTTATTAATAAATAATATCCCAAGACTTTATTATACACGTAACCCCTTCATAAAATATTCGTAGTAACACAAAGTCATAAACGTATACTGCCACTTTGTAAATTACTACATCTTATCCTTGAGTACCCGGTTTAAATTCTTTAAAGTTATTCATTATATATTTATGAAATTCAATTTCATAAATATATACTTTAGCAATTTCTTACTAAAGTGGTTAGGCCTAACTCTCTGAATAACTAAACCCATTAAACTTATCTCAAGGGAATATTTTATATCTCCATCAAGAGACTATGAATTCCATCTTGAGGATATATGTTCCATCAACACTAAATGTGGCTGCCCAACATACTGAGGTTTTGACCGTCACTTCAGGTCTCACTCCTGATATATCAAAGCAACCTACACTTCATGATCAGGTCCATTATTCTCTTAGGATTAAGAGTTCATGCAAATAAAAGTCGTGAGATTTATTATTCAATTTGACAGTCGTTAGAAAAATAATAAATCTCACAGCGGTCCTGTTCAATATGTTTTAACTCTTAAAACATATCAACATATCAACTACAAGTTTCCACTTCCATGATCAAGACAAATCATCGTAGTTGACACGTTATAGTCTTCGCAGATGAAATGCCCAATTTTATCACCGACTACGAACTATTAATTCTGAGTTTACAAGGAACTTGTGATTTACATCTTCTGTGACTTTTCACATAAATCACATACAATGCATCTTATGGACTATATGATAATGTCTCATATTCATGTTACCATTATTTTAGATAATAATAAAATAACTTTATCAAACACAATATTAAGTCATACATCATGTCATACAATACACAATGTCATACATAATATCATACATAGCATCATACAATAGGATTTAAGGGCACTAATCCTAACATTTGTATCTTCCCTTCCTCTCTGATGAGAGCTGCACTTACCGCTGCTGATGAGACGGCAAGGTACAAGAATTCCTCCCCTGGCGTGGACAAACTAAGCAATGGCGGGGCAGAGAGATATGCCTTCAACTCTTCAAATGCCCTTTGGCATTTGTCCGTCCACTCGAAAGATCTCCTTAGTGTTCTAAAGAAAGGGAGACACTTGTCTGTCGCTCTCAATACGAACCTGTTTAAGGCTGCTATCTTCCCTGTCAAGCTTTGCACTTCTTTCATCGTCCTCGGAGGAGATAGTTCCATAATCACTTTTACTTTCTCTGGGTTGACTTCAATGCCCCGCTAGTACACCATGAATCCTAAGAATTTTCCAGCGGTAACTCCGAATGTGCATTTGCTTGGATTCAGCTTCATTTTATACGTCCGAAGAGTGTTGAAAGTCTCCTGGAGGTCCCTCAGATGATCAGACACCTTTGCGCTTTTCACCAACATATCATCTACATAAACCTGGACGTTTCTGCCAATTTGGTGCGCGAAAATTTTGTTCATTAATCGTTGATACGTGGCTCCTGCGTTCTTGAGCCCGAACGACATCACCTTGTAGCAAAAAAGCCCCTGGCTTGTCACAAATGATGTTTTCTCTTGATCAGTTTTATCCAATTTAATTTGATTATACCCTGAGAAGGCGTCCATGAAGCTCAACAGTTCATGTCTTGCGGTGGAGTCTACTAAGGTGTCAATGCATAGGAGTGGGTAACTGTTTTTAGGGCATGCTCTATTCAGATCCGTGAAGTCAACACATGTTCTCCACTTTCCGTTTGATTTCTTGACCATTACCACATTTACCAGCCAATCAGGGTAGTACACCTCTCGTATGAAATTTGCTTCTCGTAAATTCTGCACTTCCTCTGCTACAGCTCGATCCCATTCGGGGGCGAACACGCGCTTCTTTTGTCGAACTGGAGAGAAAGAAGGTGACACGTTCAATTTGTGAACTATGATTGTCGGATCTATTCCCAGCATGTCGTCATGGCTCCATGCAAACACATCTTGGTTCTCTTTGAGGAATAACAGGAGCGCATGTCGAACCGTTTGGTAAACTAAGGTTCCGATCCTGGTGGTTCGGTCGGGCCTAGAATCATCCAGTCATACCTCCTCTAATTCTTCCACGGGTTCTGCTACTGTTCTCTGTTCCTCGATGTTCATTGCCTGTACGTGGTCATCCATCTCCATCATGGCAACGTAACATTCCCGCGCAGCCACCTGCTTTCTGGGCAATTCTCCAACTCCGTATTCGGTGGGAAACTTGATCATCAGATGGTAGGTAGAGGTGACGGCCTTCCACGCATTGAGAGTGGGTCGTCCGAGTATGGCATTATATGCTGAGGAGCAATCAACCACGAGAAAAGAAACATCCTTGATTATTTGTTGTGGGTAGTCTCCTACCGTCACCGCCAACATGACGGATCCTAAAGGATAGACCTGGGTTCCTCCAAAGCCAATGAGGGGCGCGCTTGTCGGGATCAGGAGCTCTTTAGCAATCCCCATTTGCTAGAACGCGGGGTAGTAAAGGATATCCGCCGAGCTCCCATTTTCCACCAATACTCGGTGGATGTTGAAGTCCCCTGCTTGTATGCTAACCACGAGCGAGTCATCATGTGGGTGGTGAAGGCGTCGCGCCTCTTCTTCCGAAAACCCGATGCTGGGGCTATCTTGTTGTGTTCCTCCTAGCGAGGAACCTGTCAACTGGACGTTATGCACCGTCCATAAGTAGGTCCTTCGGGCCTTTTTGGACGACCCTACTGAAGTAGTGCCCCCTATTATCATTCGTATGTCCGCTATTGGCGGTCTGGGACGTTCATGTTCCCGTTTGGGGTTCAGCTCCTGGTTTTGATCCGTTCTCTCCTTCCTTACGAACCTCTGTAACCTTCCCTGCCTAATGAGGGCTTCAATTTGCTACTTCAAGTCATAATAGTCCGCCGTATCGTGACCATGATCGCCATGAAAGCGGCAGTACCTGTCTCTAGGCCTCTTATTAGGATCTCCCTTTAGCTTGCCAGGGAACGTCAAAGTTCCTTCGTCTTTTATCTGCATCAACACCTAGTCAATTGGGGCTGTGAGGGGGGTGAAGTTTGTAAACCTTCCCGTAGGCGGCTTGGGTCGCCGATCCTCCCGTCGTTCTATGGTTCTTGCCCTTTTTTGCCCCTTGTCTGGTTGCATATCTTCCGGCCTTTTCCTCTTTCTGGGCTTGTCTTCTCTAGAGAGCAAGGCATCCTCTGCGTTCATATACTTTGTCGCCTTGTAAAACACGTCGGACATAGTCTTTGGGTCATTCTTGTATAAAGAGAACAGGAACTTACCCTTCCGTAGCCCGTTTGTGAATGCTGCCACGAGTATCTTGTCATCGGCCTCGTCTATCTCGAGGGATTCCCTGTTGAATCGATCGAGGTATGATCTCAAGGTCTCGCCTTCTCGCTGCCTGATGTTCAACAAACATGCAGTGGACTTCTTATGCCAGTGACTCCCAATGAACTGGGATACAAACTGTGCGCCTAATTCCTTGAAAATACTAATGGAGTTAGGCGCTAGCTTACTGTACCAGTCCCTTGCAGGTCCTTTCAACGTGGTGAGGAAAGCCCTGCACATGATTTCGTCTGGCACGCCCTGAAGATGCATCAGGGTCTTGAAAGATTCCAAGTGATCCAAAGGGTCCTTGGATCCGTCATAGTTCTCGATGTGTGGCATGCGAAATTTTGGAGGAAGGGGGCACGAAGTCACGGGCGTTGCGAAGGGCGAATCTGTTCTGTGGACTAGGTGGTCCAAGTCGTTGGATATTCGTCCCCTTAGGGCACTCATCATCACGTCCATACGTTCCCTCATCTGCTGCATCTCAGCTGCGATGTGAGGTGGTAAGGTGTCCGAGACGGACGGCGGGTTTGTCTCCGGCCGCTCCGGTCTAGTCGGTGCAGTGCTAACTTCAGGCCCAACGGTTTTCCTCCCCTCCGGGCTAGCGACTTCCTGGTCTTCCTCTGGTGCACTTTGGTGTGCATTCCTTTGTCGTAGTTGCTCTTCTAAATCATGATTCTGCTTAGTGAGGCGCTCAATAGCCGCCGCAAGCATTTGGACTTGCCTTTCTAGCGCTGTGGCATGCGGTTCTTCGCCTTGATTGTTGATTGTTGCCATCGATCTGGTGAGTACTATGCAACTTTTTGTCTTAGGAATAGAGTAAAGGCTAAATAGTTTTCCCTACGCTCTCGTTTCCCACAGACGACACCAACTGATGAGGTCGAAAAAATCACTAATAAGTTGCAAGCACTTTCCAACTCGAGTCAATCAATTGCATAGAGAAAACAAAAAGGCCTAAAAGATAGCACCGGTGTGGTGCCGGCCAAAAACCCTCCGAAGGTCAAGTTATAATTTTTTTACAACCCTAGAGTGCCAAAGTTGAGTCAATTATGCGTACCTCGAGTTATGGGGGTTTAGATGTATTTATAGGGGCGTGGAGTTGACTTCCATACCTTGATTACCAAGTTCTTTCCTTTTATGATTAAAACTTCTTCCCTTTTTATACATCCAAGAATTCTTTTCCTTATAAAATTCCTCCAATCAAGGCTAATGTGTAGTGCAAGAATTCTTCATATATATGTTGGCGTGGATTAAAATCAAGGCCACGTCAGCCCCAATCATATAGCGTGATTTGAGGTAGCCCGGAGAACGATGGGAGAAATTATACGCATGCATTCTACTCGTCCGTCCACTATGCATCCGTCCTCCTTGGTCATATGACCCGTCACCCTATCGCAACAATTTCAACCATATGTGGTGGTACCATCATGTTGGTTTTATCCCCTATCATGAGGTAATTCATGCATTTTATTTTTGGCTTTGGAGTAATGTTGAATAATCAATTTTGTGCTTAATTGAATCTTATTGCGTGAATTTATCTTTTGTAGGATAATGAAATTAAATAAGTGGATTTGTGCAAAGAAGAATTCTAATGGACTTTAAATTTACAAGGGCCATGATGAAGTTAAAGAAGGTCAACCCAATTAAATTTAAATTCAATTGGAGCAGGAAATCAAAGGAAATTTGCATCAAATCCAAGTTTAATTCAGAATGGGATTCCAGCTTGCACATCAGTTAGTATTTTTGGCATAACTTTCGACTCAGATGTCTAACCAAGATGAATCAAGTTATGCTGGAAAGTTAACTTAAGGGGCTAAAACTTTATATTTTACCAAAAGTCCAAATTCTGACATTAAATGGGTCAAAATCGTCAGTTAAGTGAAGCCTAAAAATCTGAGATTTTTCCCAAACGGGAATTCAACTTGTAATGGGATTCCTTGACCTATTTAAAGGCTCTTTAGGGTAAAATTTAAAGAGACTAGTGCTAGGGTTGGGGGCTGAACATAGAGAGTGTGGCTACTTCTTTGGTTTTCTTCCATGACAGTTAGTTTTATTTTATTTGTCTAGTTTAATATTTAGTATTTTATTCTTGTGTTTTATTTTAATTATTATGAGTAGCTAAATTTATAATTAGGTTTGAGGATGAAACCTTGTTAAGGATTATTAGTAATATTTATGATCATTGATTTTTTCTAACTCACTACATGATAATCTAGAAATCAATCTTGCTATTATGGAAATTATTATCATTAAAATCCTTATTTTAAAAATCAAAATCACGTTCTTTTTCACTTCTTAAGTATAAAATCAAATCATCAATTATATCTGTAGCCAAAAAAATCACAAGATATATCCAATTCTAGAAATCAAATCATAAATTGTATCCATTGACAAAAAATCACAAGCAATATCCAATTTTATAATCAAGAATTAATAAACTAAGCATTCGACTAATTAAGATAAATTCTAAATCATGAGAAAAACATGATTGAACTCATAGCTAGAATCTCATCTCAGTCAATTGATATGAAGCAAGAACAATTTAAATTAATCCATCACAAGAGGTCAATACGTTTTTGGCCTATCACCTTAGAAGAGATTTTGCAGAGATTTGGACTTGAAATTTGAGGGTTCTGAGTGAAAAAATATTTTTGGGTTGAGAGTGGTTTGAGTGAGGCAAAGGGAGTGAACTTAAGAGTGTTTTTTAAAAACTCAATCACATTAGCCCTATAAAACTGAAAACACGCATTTTTCGCGGGTTAGATAGTTGCGAAACTACTCGTAAAAAACACCACTGAAGCACAAACACTTTTGCGAGAAGCTTTTAGTAGCGAAACAGTTGCGAGATAGTCACTGATGTGCATTGATAATAGCTTAATTTTACAGATTTATATCATTGTTAGAAAGTATTATCATACTTATTTTGAGGTAATTCATGCATTTTATTTTTGGCTTTGGAATAATGTTGAATAATCAATTTTGTGCTTAATTGAATCTTATTGCGTGAATTTATCTTTTGTAGGATAATGAAATTAAATAAGTGGATTTGTGAAAAGAAGAATTCTAATGGACTTTAAATTTACAAGGGCCATGATGAAGTTAAAGAAGGTCAACTCAATTAAATTTAAATCCAATTAGAGCAGGAAATCAAAGGAAATTTGCATCAAATCCAAGTTCAATTCAGATTGGGATTCCAGCCTGCACATCAGTTAGTATTTTTGGCATAACTTTCGGCTCAGATGTTTAATCAAGATAATTCAAGTTGGGATGGAAATTTAACTTAAAGGGCTAAAACTTTTTATTTTACCAAAAGTCCAAATTCTGACGTTAAATGGGCCAAAATCGTCAGTTAAGTGAAGCCTAAAAATCTGTGATTTTCCCCAAACGGGAATTCAACTTGTAATGAGATTCCTTGACCTATTTAAAGGCTCTTTAGGGCAAAATTTAAAGAGGCTAGTGCCAGGGTTAGGGGCTGAACATAGAGAGTGCAGCTACTTCTTTGGTTTTCTTCCATGACAGTTAATTTTATTTTATTTGTCTAGTTTAATGTTTAGTATTTTATTCTTGTGTTTTATTTTAATTATTATGAGTAGCTAAATTTATAATTAGGTTTGAGGATGAAACCTTGTTAAGGATTATTAGTAATATTTATGATCATTGATTTTTTCCAACTCACTACATGATAATCTAGAAATTAATCTTGCTATCATGGAAATTATTATCATTAAAATCCTTATTTTAAAAATCAAAAGCACGTTCTTCTTCACTTCTTAAGTATAAAATCAAATCATCAATTATATCTGTAGCCAAAAAAATCACAAGATATATCCAATTCTAGAAATCAAATCACAAATTGTATTCATTGACAACAAATCACAAGCAATATCCAATTTTATAATCAAGAATTAATAAACCAAGCATTCGACTAATTAAGATAAATTCTAAATCATGAGAAAAACATGATTGAACTCATATCTAGAATCTCATCTCAGTCAATTGATATGAAGCAAGAACAATTTAAATTAATCTATCACAAGAAGTCAATACGTTTTTGGCCTATCACCTTTGAAGAGATTTTGTAGAGATTTGGGCTTGAAATTTGAGGGTTTTGAGTGAAAAAATATTTTTGGGTTGAGAGTGGTTTGAGTGAGGCAAAGGGAGTGAAATTAAGAGTGTTTTTTAAAAACTCAATCACATTAGCCCTATAAAACTGAAAACACGCATTTTTCGCGGGTTAGATAGTCACGAAACTACTCGTAAAAAACACCACTGAAGCACAAACACTTTTGCGAGAAGCTTTTAGTAGCAAAACAGTTGCGAGATAGTCACGAAAGTCTCTGTCTGAAACCTGTGTCTTCCAGTTTTTTCCTTGAAAACATTTCGCAAGAAGAGCTTGGTCGCAAAATAGTCACAAGGCAGTTGTAATACTCTCTGTATACAAAGTGAGATTTTTAGATTTCCCTTAAACTCTTTTCGCGGAAACACTTAGTTGCTAGCTTCTCGTGAAAATGCCTTTGAATCAGTTTTTGAAGAACAAAAAAAAAAAAAATGGCATTTTGAACAAAAACTTAAAGCACAAAAGTATAAAAACACTTTCAAAAAAATCTAAAATACTCAAAAATCTTTTTGGGTTTGATCGGCAAGTAATTGAGCATACACATCACATTTGAACACATACAATCACACAAATGGAATAAGCATTCATTGAACAAAGTCTTGTGTGTTGTGTGTGAGTATCAAATGTGGAATAGTTCTTAGTCTAGAGTGAAGCTTCAATGATCAATTCAATCAAGTTATACACAACTAGTACTAAGTCAAGTGAATTATCTCAATTATAGAAATGAACATATATGATCTCCCACAAAAAAATGGTTACATTTCTTTGAAGCTTTTCATTTGGCTTCTTTACAAATCATAGCATTTTATCATTTTTGAACAAATACATCTCATTTTGAAATTGATGCTTGAACTTTTTGATATTTCAACTTTGTGAGTGAGTCTTTGGCTTTTTGAGGTACCATACATTCCAATACAAGTCACTTTCCCTCTTTCCTAGTCAAATACTAGTATGTGCGATGGTTTTTACAGCTCAATATCCCTTTTCATTTTGAGATTTACATAGGATGAGCTCTTTAAGCAAAAACATAAAAACGTGGGAAAAGATATAGGCACAATTCTATGCATGTATCAAGACCAACAAGACTATTGACTAATCATTCATGAGAAGCTTGAAGATCAATTTACAACAATCACACATAGATTTCAAGATTTTTCCAAAAAGATAGATTTGCATACAAAAACAAGTTAAGCTCGTAAATGCACTATGCCATTAGTACAAAGGTACTAGACCAAACTCACATGTGAAATACACAACACAAGTGATCAAACTTTTTGGAGATTTTTCAATTTTTTATGGGTTTTTGAATTTTTCAACACACTCAAAAACATAACAAAAGTAAGATCAACAAAAAAAAAAAATGCAGCTAGCACAAGAAACATGCTATGGATTGGAAGCCATGACACAAGAAGATTTTGCATGACATGATGCATGAACCTATGACCCTAAACATCAAAAGAATTAATGCATGGGCATAGGGAATAATCATGCATGAGTACCTTTCTTCACCCACATAGCTTTCCAACATAGCTTTCCAACCTCGGAGTGAAGCTAGCAAGGCATAGAGAGATGTTCTTCAGCATTTTCATGACGTCTCCAATGAGATGTCCTTCATTTTCTCCCTTAGGTTATGTTCCCTTTGGCATCTTCTTTGAACTTTCTTGGTCACACATGGAGTTAGCCTTCTTAAGTGCATGAAGTTTAAAACAATTGGATCTTGTGTGCCCTTGAACACCACAATAATGATACACATGCTTCACTTGAGGTCCCCTTTGGTTTTTTTGTAATGATTTCCCTTTATCTCTTGGTTTTGCACCAAAGTTTCTCTTCTCAGTAGCAGGGATCTCAGTCTCAAACTTTACTTCTTGAAGTTTCTCAATACTCTTGGTTGATACAAACTCACTTCCTTCTTAGGTTCGTTACTAGAGCTTCCTTCTCCGGTATAACCCAAACCAGTCTTGTCGTGTAAGGATTTTTATGAGGACAACACGCTGTCAAGTTTCTTGGTGGAGATACGCTCAACCTTGACATTAGCTTGAATTATTTCAAGCTCAAGAAACTTGATCTTAGAGTAAGCTTCAACTAGCTCTCCTTTGAGTCCTTCTACTTCACATTTTTCCTCTTTAAGTTGCACAAGAGTACACCTATGCTCTTCTTCAATTTTCTTCATCTTTCTCACAACATGGTTCACAACCTTGGCATATTTTCCACAATCTTCTAGCAAAGAATCATATGCTTCCTGGAGGTTGCTCTCACCTTCATTTTGGCATACATCTTCATCTTTCGATTCTTCAACTTCCTTACCTTCTAAATGCTTACCAAGCTTATTTACCAAATTGCTCAAATCATCCTTAGATTCAATGGAGGTAATTGTCATGAAGGCCCTATAGTTCTCGTCACTGTCACACTCTTCTTCCGTGTCTAAATTTGAGCTTTCGGAGTCGCTAAGAGTAGTGGCAAACACCTTACCCTTCCCTCTCAAGTAGTTGGGACATTCTTTCTTGATATGTCCATGGTCATTGTATTCAAAGCACACAACTCCTTGTGGGGGTTGAGAGTCATTCTCATATTTCTTCTTGAACTCCTTCCTACCGTCTTTGGATGATGAAAACTTTCCTTTGCTGAAAGACTTCCCACTGTTCTTCATCTTCAGAAATTTTTGGAAGTTCTTTGCAAGGAATGCTACTTCTTTCTCCACATCATCTTCTTCAGAAGAGTCATCCATTCTCTTATTGATGGTTTTGAGTGCAAGTGATTTGCTTAGCTTGTGAGAAGGCAGTCCAAGCTCATATGTTTGGAGAGATCCAATTAGCTCTTAAATCTTGATCTCATCCAAATCTTTTCTTTCTTCTATAGCAGTGACCTTCGCATGGTAGCTCTCCGGTAAGGACCTTAAGATCTTTCTCACCACCTTACCATCCTCACTCTTTTCACCAAGATTGAGCTTGGCAATCACAATTTCACTGAGCTTCCCATAGAATGAATCAAATGACTCATCGTCACTCATCTTGAGTTCTTCAAATCGGGTGGTAAATGTTAGGACATATGTGATTGGTTGTTAGGAACATACATCAACATTTTATGTAATTGGCTAATCTTTTGATAAAACGCACTTTACTTGTAATTGGGTAGATCTAAGATGTGTTTAATACTTCAAGGAACAAGAGTTCAAGTCCAAGTATTGAAGTCATGCAAGTCTGTCTAAGATTCAAGTGTGAAAAGTGTTGTTCATTAAAACTTGACAGCTAGCATCTATCGAGATTGAAAGAGCTATTCTAGCATGTGGCTCGACAGCTAGGGTATTTGTCGAGGTTTATGAAACTCAATTTTTCTAGACTGTTTTTAATCCAATCTGTGATTATGTGTTTGGGCTTTCTTTTCTCACAACCATAAACATATATAAGGATTATTTTAAGGGTCGTATCTAGTGACACAGTTGAGAGCACAATTGTACAAGAGCATAATTCCACAAGTGTGACCAGAAACCTAGTGTTGCCCTAGTTCTTGAAGAAGCTGCTGTGTCTGTACACCGTAAGATTTTGTGACCAAGAAACTTCACAATCTTCATCTGTTGAAGAGAAGAAGCACTTTGCAGCCAACATCTTCCTTAAGTTGGTGATTGAAGTCGCGTACTAGGATTCGCACAATTAGTTAGTCACGTATTGGGAGCCGTGGAATATAAGGGAGAGATTGTCACTTCAGAACAAGTCCAATTGGGTATTGGGGTAAGGGTTCAACTATAGGTTGGTATAAGGTACTGGGATTCCTTTACTTGTAACCACTTATTTTGATAATAGCGGATTCTCGAGAGTGGTGACCTTAAAATCATTTGGTGGAATTTTTGCCTTGGAAGTTTTCCCCATTTGTAAACAAATTACCGTGCCAAATTTAATTTCCGCTGGATTTAGTTGTTTGGTGATTTGTTTGTGCTACCAGGCTTTTTGTATGTAATTGAACCTAATTACTTCACTTGGCTAATTAATTGGTTATCTTATCACAAGAGATTAATACATTTTTGGCCTGTCAATAAGCATTTGGAGCTTTGTGTCCTGAACTTTCTTGGTACATTCGTAGGTAGTCTCAAGAATCTTCCAAGCTTCTTTGGTGGTCTTCACATGCAAAATCCTATGAAATTCATCAGTCGACACACCATAAAAGATAGCATTAATTTCTTTGCTATTGACATTTGCCAAAGCAAGAGCTTTCTTGTCCTACTCGGATTTGGCTGTTGTGGGTCTAACATACCCATTCTCAATGGAATCCCATACAGACTCATCTATAGCACAAAGGAATGCCCTCATACGAACCTTCCAAAAGGCATATTTACTCCCATTAAAGTATGGAAGAGCATTGAAAGATTGTGACCAAACCATCACAAAAGGGGTCATGGATTGTACTTAGGAAATGAAACCACCTGTAAGTGCACCCGATTTAATACCAATTGAAAGTTCAGATTTGTGTTAAAAACACAAGAGCTGTTTAGACCCCCAAAATAAAAATTATGTCTCGGTTGATTTTACTCTAACTTAAACTAAGTGCAAAATAGAGTAAATGTGAGGGATCAAACAATACAACTACTCTAAGCCATATTCAACAAATCACAACAGTAAAATGAAAGCTAACAGAGTAGGGAAAAGAGATGCAAACACAAGATAACACGCCGATGTGTTATCGAAGAGAAAACCAAAAAACTCGGCGAAAAACCTCTCCGCTGCCCTCCAAGCGGTAAATCGATCCACTAGACAATAAGTTGGGATACACGAATAGCAAAAGACCCTCCAAGCCTAGTCTATCCAGTGCACCTAAGCCCTCCAAGCTCCTACTCCAACAAGGCTTCTTGGAACCGTGTCTTGTCTGGCTTTTCAAATCTCGCAATGCACCCAATTGCATCCGCCAAAGTTTGGCTTCTTCCAATCCTTTCCAGCAGCACCAAAAACTCACTAGACACTCAGTATGAGTGTGGTAAGTGTTTGGACTATCAAACTCTCAAGGATTTGGAAATGGAAAGGTAAAAGTAGAGGAAAACCATAATGGATGGTGTAGAGAATTGTGGGTATGACAATCTCACACTCTCAAGGGTTTGAGGCTAGGGTTTTCTTTCTGAAAAGCTCTCTACTCAATATGTGGGTAATGATGGTATATATATAGTGTGTATGAGGATATAGTGGAGTAGATAGAACAAAATAGCGAAACAGACTGTTTAGCAGGTATCTCGCGAGAAGGCCTTACCCACGAGACACTCGCGAAAACCAGCTGTCACCATCTATCATGACTCTTCGCATTCCAATAATGTCCTAGGCATATGCATCACTTCGCGGGATGGCTGGTCGTGAGCTACCTGGGAAAACTCCTTTTGTCTTTAATAGATGCCTTGAGTCTTCACACTCTTTCTCTCACATACTACCCTTACAAATACATCCCACATAAAATATATGGTACAAAGGATTGAACAAAAATATAATCAAATTTGACATAGAATTAGAGCCAACACATAATATTTGTAAATTACAAATTTACAAATACTACTTATGATCATTTTTTTTCTAATTTTTTTTAGAAACGTGTAGTGATTTTTGTTATATGGTGGGTTTTATTTTATTTATCTTTTGAGAAACATGTGGTGATTTTTATTGAGTATATGTGATTGTTTTGCTTTTTTTGAAATTTTATAGTTTATTAATATTAAATTCTTAGTATTTTGTACTCATTAGCTCACTTGACACAAAGATTGAAAATTTATGTAGACACAAGGCACAAGCTTAAGTGGATAATTATGGTGTAGTTTTCACATAAATTTAGACACATGGTACTAAATTAGATTATAATTTCAAATTCTAATTCAAGTTTCTCTAAGCTTTACCTATTAATATACATATAGATGATATATAAATTTGAAATTTTTTTAGTTATATGATTATGCTTTTTTATAGTTTATTATATTGGACTCCTTGTTTTCTACACTAAATAAACTGATTTGGCATAAAAATTTAAAATTTTAGATTAGAGGGGACATGTAGCACAAAATTAAACTCTAATTAAAATTCAATTATTACACTAAATTAACTCACTTGGCACAAAATTATAAAATTTAGATTAGATGAGACACATGACACAAAATTAGACTCTGATTGAATTCCAATTTGAAATTTATGATAGGCCAAGAATGTATTGACCCATTTTGATAAATTAATCGGTTAATTAGCCAAGTGAATTAATTAATCCAATTAACATGCAAGATGAGTGGTAGCACAAGTAAATCACCAACTAAGATAATATGCAGCAGAAAATAAAGTTGACAAGGTGATTTGTTTACAAATGGGGAAAACCTCCAAGGTAAAAACCTAACTGGGTGATTTTAAGGTCATCACTCTCAAGAATCTCCTATTATCACAATAAGTGGTTACAGGTAAAGGAATCTCAGTACCTTATACCAACTTATAATGGAACCCTTACCCTAATACACAATTAGACTTGCTCGGTAGTAACAATCTCTCATTTTCAATGCATGGCTCCTAGTACGTGACTAACCAATCGATGCGCAGATCTTAGTACGAGACTTAATCACCAACTTGAGAAAAATGTTGACTACAAAGTTCTTTTGTTCATCAACACAATGAAGATCATGAAACTCCTTAGTCACAAAACCCAACGGCGTATAAACGCAGTAGCTTCTTCAAGAGAAAGATGAACTAGGAAAAATTCTGTTTTTGGTCACAACTTGCATGAACAGATTATTGTTTATATAGTGGTATTAAATATAATTAATGGTAACTTTGGATTTGTCAAGAGTTGACAAAAAAACCCAAGACCTATTGGAGCTAGTGTTTTATTTGTCCCTTTGGGTTCCACTCCAAGCTACACACTTAAGCTCAATTGGAAAGGCTCAAAAGGTCAGCCCAATTAGATAATCAGTTAGATATTAAGGGAGAAACATATAGAATTTGGTAAGTGTATGAAATGGTGTATATGTGAGTGTGAGACACTCAAATTTTCTTCCTTGGAAATCGATTAAGAGACCGCACTTCTTGGGCTTAAAGTGGAATTGGAGTAAAGATTAAAAGTGTTCCCAAGTACTTCTGATCTTTTTTTTTTAAAAAAAAAAAAATTCACCACACTAAGGTACGCTCTCTTGTTCTTAAATTCTGAAACTTACATAGTGTATGTTATCGATTGCGAATGAAGTAGATCCGTTAAATTTTCGCTGCGTATGTTTTGTATGCGATACAAACATGTGATTTTCCAACAATTGCTATCAGGGTGGGCTTCATTTTTGAATCTATATAACATGTTTAGTGAGTTTTAGAATCAAAGAACAATTTTCATAGTTGTGAAAATTTTGCAGTCATTTTTCTACATATTATTGTTTTGAAACTATTGTTTGATTAAAACTAATTTTGATGTTATGATGTTATTTAAGTCTGATTTTAACCATATAAAATTGAATTTTAACACTTTAACATTAGTAAAATTCAATTTTTAATCTTAATCTCATCATTTTTTATCATTAAGAATGTGTTTTGTTCATTGGAAATGTAAAAAACGGTTAAAAGAAAAAATGTTGTTTTTGGGCATTTTCGCGACTGGCGAGTCACGAGTGAGTTGCGAAAGCTTCTGGATGAACTTGTGACTAAGGTTTCGCGACTGTACGAGTCCCAAAACAAGTAGCCAAAACTCACTACTCGCGAGAGTAGCTGAATGAGTAGCCAAAAATTCTGACACCTGTTTTTCAACACATAACATGTTTAAACAATGAAAAACCTCTAATTTAAAATATCTAATGGGAGAGAGATACAAGGGTTGGATCTCACGACCTCCATTATCAATTCATAGTAGTGTGGGTAAATACCTCGTCTTGGCGTATATGCCTTGCGATTCCAAAGGAGGGTGTTTATTTCATAGTACTACAAGATTGAACTTACCCGTTTAAAGTAGTGTGGACAAACACCTCGTCTTGGCATATATGCCTCGCGATCCTAAAGGAGGGTGTTTTGTTTCATGGCACTACAAGTTTAAACACTATAAAAGGCAAATTAAATGTGGCTACATATGATTCTAGATAATGGTGTATACTAGACTAAGTGTAATGTTAACCTCTCAAAGGAGTTATATCATTATTACTTAGAGGCTAAAGGTAATATGACATATTATTAGTGTTTGATAAAAGCTATCATGATAGCACTAATAATGAGAATAATTCTTAACCAATCATATTGTTTATAATAAACTTACTATCAAGGAATTATAGATATGGGATTGGGTTGTCGTTGCATGTATTATATTATGGTTTTATTAAGGTTCCATACTATATGCTTATATGCTAAATTGATAATTGAAGGAAAAATTCTGGTTTTGCATCTCATGCAAAACCCACAGCGAAAGCGACGAACTAGGGTCTATTTCATTCATGATTGATAACGTGCACAACATAAATTTCAGAATTTAAGAACAAGATAGCGTACCTTGGTGTGGAGAAATTCAAAACAAAGATTAGAAGCACTTGGGAACACTTTTAATCTTCACTCCAATTCCACTTTACGCCCAAGATGTGTGGTCTCTCAATCAGTTTTTCAAAGGGAGAACGAAAGTGTGTCTCACACTCTCTCACACACCGTTTCTTTTTCTTTTCTAATCACATCTAATAAAATTCTGTATGTTTCTCCCTTTATAACTAACTGATTATCTAATTGGGTTGGCCTTTTGGGCATTTCCAATTGGGCTTTAGTGTGTGGTTTGGAGTGGGACCAAAAAGAACCAATAAGACACTAGCTCCAATGGGCCTTGGGCTTTTCCGTCAACTCTTGACAAGTCCAAAGTTACCATTAATTATATTTAATACCACTATATAAATATAATTGCACTATAGGCCTTATTAATAAATTATATCTCAAGACTTTATTATACACGTAACCCCTTCATAAAATATTCGTAGTAACACAAAGTCATAAACGTAGACTGCCACTTTGTAAATTACTACATCTTATCCTTGAGTACCCGGTTTAAATTCTTTAAAGTTATTCATTATATATTTATGAAATCCAATTTCATAAATATATACTTTAGCAATTTCTTACTAAAGTGGTTAGGCCTAACTCTCTGAATAACTGAACCCATTAAACTTACCTCAAGGGAATATTCTATATCTCCATCAAGAGACTATGAATTCCATCTTGAGAATATATGTTCCATCAACACTAAATGTGGCTGCCCAACATACTGAGGTTTTGACCGTCACTTCAGGTCTCACTCCTGATATATCAAAGCAACCTACACTTCATGATCAGGTCCATTATTCTCTCAGGATTAAGAGTTCATGCAAATAGAAGTCGTGAGATTTATTATTCATTTGACAGTCGTTAGAAAAATAATAAATCTCACAGCGGTCCTGTTCAATATGTTTTAACTCTTAAAACATATCAACATATCAACTACAAGTTTCCACTTCCATGATCAAGACAAATCATCGTAGTTGACACGTTATAGTCTTCGCAGATGAAATGCCCAATTTCATCACCGACTACGAACTATTAATTCTGAGTTTACAAGGAACTTGTGATTTACATCTTCTATGACTTTTCACATAAATCACATACAATGCATCTCATGGACTATATGATAATGTCTCATATTCATGTTACTATTATTTTAGATAATAATAAAATAACTTTATCAAACACAATATTAAGTCATACATCATGTCATACAATACACAATGTCATACATAATATCATACATAACATCATACAATAGGATTTAAGGGCACTAATCCTAACAATCTCCCACTTGCCCTAAAGACTATTGTGCACTAATCTAACTCCCATTCCCTCCAAATGTGACTCGAAAGTCCTTTGAGGTAAGACTTTGGTAAAAGGATCTGCTAGATTATTTGCACTTTCAATCTTTGCTACCACAACATCTCCACGAGCAACAATGTCTCGAATGATATGGTACTTCCTCTCAATGTGCTTTCCTTTCTTGTGATTCCTTGGATCTTTGGATTGTGCAACCGCTCCACTATTGTCGCAAAACAATGTGATGGAAAGTTGCTCAATTCTTACAACACCAAGATCATAAAGGAATTTCTTGAGCCAAACAGCCTCCTTTGCTGCTTCAGAAGCAGCAACGTACTCAGCTTCCATGGTGGAGTCCGCAATACAAGATTACTTAACGCTCCTCCAACTTATGGCTCCACCTCCCAAGGTGAAAACACATCCTGAAGTGGATTTTCTGAAATCTAGATCTGACTGAAAGTCTGAATCTGTATAGCCAATGGGAATCAAATCCTCACTATGGTAAACAAGCATATAATCTCTCGTTCTTCTAAGATACTTGAGAATATGCTTTACAGCTTGCCAAAGTTTTGGTCCTGGATTTGATTGATATCGGCTGACCATGCCAACTGAATAACAAATATCTGGTCTAGTACAAAGCATGGCATACATGAGACTTCCCACTGTAGAAGCATAAGGAACTTGTCTCATCATATTTTCTTCCTCTTGAGTCTTAGGCCTTTGGTCATCAGACAGAGGAACTCCATGTCTAAAAGGAAGCAATCCTTTCTTGGAGTTTTGCATGCTAAACCGTTCTAGAACCTTATCTATATATCCAGCTTGTGATAAGTCTAACATCTTATTCTTGCGATCTCGCCAAAGCTTGATCCCTAGAATAAAGTTAGCCTCACCCAAGTCCTTCATATCAAATTGGCTTGACAACCAAACTTTAACCGATGACATTACCCCTACATCATTCCCAATGAGTAGGATATCATCAACATAAAACACTAGGAACATTACTACTTTGTCTCGATGTCTTTTGTACACACATGGTTCATCAAGATTTTGTTCAAAACCAAATGACTTGATTTCTTGATCAAATCTGATGTTCCATGACCTAGATGCTTGTTTAAGTCCATAAATGGACCTATTCAACTTGCATACCATATGCTCTTGGTTCTTTGCTATGAAACCTTCTGGTTGCAACATGTATATTTCTTCTTCAAGATTGCCATTAAGAAATGCAGTCTTGACATCCATTTGCCAAATCTCATAATCATAATGAGCAGCAATGGATAAGAGAATTCTGATAGATTTAAGCATGGCTACTGGCGAAAAAGTTTCATCATAATCAATACCTTCTTTTTGTGTATACCCTTTCGCCACTAGTCTTGCTTTAAAGGTTTCAACCTTTCCATCTATCCCTCTCTTCCTCTTGTAAACCCATTTGCAACCAACAGGTTTAATGCCGTTAGGCGCTTTTACAAGATCCCATACATGATTTGAATTCATAGAATCCAATTCAGATTTCATAGCTTGGACCCAATGATGTGCATCTATATCATTCATTGCTTCATCATAAGTGTAAGGATCCGATTCAGCCTCTTCTGAGATAGCCTCATAAGTTTCTCCCAAACCTATGAATCTTATAGGAGGCCGAATAATTCTCCCACTACGACGAGTCACCTGTGTACTAGACATCTCATGAGTAGTATCTTGTGGTGTATCTAATACAGTGACATCATCCCTAGTTTCATCCATTGGTTGTTCAACTACAGGTTTATTCATTTCAGCCAAGACAACTCTACTTCTCGGAGTAAAATTATTCATATAGTCATTTTCCAAGAATTTGGCGTTTGTGCTAACAAACACTTTATTATCCTTATGATTATATAATAAACCTCCAACTGTTCCTTTTGGATACCCTACAAAAAATACCACTTCTGTTTTAGACTGTAACTTGTCAGACTTTCCTTTCAACACATGTGCTGGACAACCCTAAATGTGGAGATGTCTCATACTAGGCTTACGCCTATTCCACAACTCTACAGGTGTTTTAGGAATAGACTTCGAAGGTACTAAATTCAGAAGATACATTGCAGTATTTAAGGCATATCCCCAAAAAGAAATGGGTAGAGTCGAATAACTCAACCTGGATCTAACCATATCTAAAAGAGTCCTATTCCTTCTTTCTGCTACACCATTTTGTTGTGGAGTTCCAGGTGCAGTCAATTGGGATATAATCTCATTTTCAGTCAAGTAATCCTTAAAATCACCAAGAAGGTATTCGCCACCTCGATCAGATCGAATGGCCTTTATGTGTTTACCCAATTGATTCTCAACTTCAGCCCTAAACTCTTTGAACTTTTCAAAGGCTTCGGACTTCTGTTTCATTAGGTACACATAACCAAATCTAGAGTAATCATCAGTGAAAGTAATGAAATACTCATAGCCACCTCTTGCTTGGATTGACATAGGACCACATACATCTGAATGTACTAGTTCTAGTAAATCTTGGGCTCTTCTACCCTTTGCATTAAAAGGTCGTTTGGTCATCTTACCTTCCAAACAAGATTCGCAAACTGGAAAACCATCAAAGTCCATGGGCTGTAAAAGTCCATCTTTGATTAGTCTTTGAATCCTACTTGAATTAATATGACCTAAACGCAAGTGCCATAGATATGCATCACTAGTAGAAGGAAACTTTCTCTTTAATGATTTCACATGAGAGTTACTATCTAATTCAGAATTGTATAATTCATGCTTATCAGGAGTTAAAATATAAAGACCATCCACAATATTGCCAGAACAGATAAACACTTTATCCTTCTTTATTACAACATTGTCTTTCAGGATAATACAATATCCATGTTTACCTAAGTAAGTTGCAGAAATTAAGTTCCTACGAACATTAGGTACATACAAACAGTCTTCCAATATTAAAACTCTAGACTTAAAACACAAATTAAACACTCCAACAGCTTCAACCGGAATCTTGCTCCCATCAGCCAAAGTAAGAAATAGTTCTCCCTCATTCAACTTTCTGGTCTCCTGGAACCCCTGCAAAGAATTGCAGATATGATTAGTACAACCTGAATCCACACACCAGGAATCTGTTGGATTCTGTACCAAACATATTTCAAGAAGAAATGAACTTTTCATACCTTTATTCTTGGCAGCCTTGTATGTTGGACAATTCCTCTTCCAATGTCCTTTCTCACCACAATGGAAACACTTTCCTTTGGTTTTCTTTCCTTTGTTGGCAACCCCTAAGGCAATTTGTTTACCATCTTTCTTAGTGAAGTCCTTCTTCTTCTTCTTCTTACCCTTGCCTTTCGACTTAGGTTGAGAAGTAGAAGCTTCACCCACATTGGCTTCAACACTAGAAGTACCAAGGATGCCTTCCGCCGCCACTAACTCATTCATTAATTCAGACAAAGAATAAATCTTTTTGTTCATGTTATAATTGAGTCTGAATTCCTTGAATGATTCTGGTAGTGACTGGAGTATCATATCCACTTGGGATTCTCCATCAATGTCGGCACCTAAAACTTCTAATGTGTTCAGATTAGCAATCATCCTAAGACAATGCTCTCTCACTGAACTTCCTGCAGCCATTTTGGTATTATAAATTTGCCTCATGGTTTCTTGCCTTGCAGAACGGCCTTGCTCACCAAACATCTCCTTCAGACTATGCATTATGTCCGAAGCAAGTTCTACATCCTGCATTTGATGCTGTAGAACATTTGAGATAGATGCTAGGATGTAGCACTTGGCCATCTCATTAGATTTCTGCCAACGATCATATCGTTGTTTTTCCTCAAGAGGAGCATCTAATGAAGGAAAGTTAGGACATGGTTGATTAAGCACATATTTGTGCTCTTCAGCAGTAAGAACAATGTCCAAATTTCTTTTCCAATCAACATAGTTGGATCCAGTCAGTTTGTTTTGGTTAAGAATAGAAACAAGTGGGCTAAATGATGCCATGACAAAATCTGAAAATAATAAACATGAATATAATAAGTAAATTGGACATTATCAATTTAGCATAAAAACATATAATATGGAACCTTAATAAAACCATAAAATAATATATGCAACGACAACCCAATCTCATATTCAATATCCCTCAGCATAGAGTGAATATAAAATACTATGATTGATTGAGAACTATTCTCATTATTAGTGCTATCATGATAACTCTTATCAAACACTAATAATATGCCGTTTTACATTTAGCCTCTAAGTAATAATAGTAAGAACTCAGCATAGAGGATACTAAAATACTTAGTCTAGTGTATACCATTGTCTAGAATCATGTGTAACCACATCTCATCCCTTTAACAGGCTTATTTTGTAGTACCATGATAAAACACCCTCCGCATGGAATGCAAAGCTCGAAGCTAAGACAAGGTGTTTATCAAGCCACTATAAACCAAGAAATTCAATATTGTAGGACCATGAAATAAATACTCTCCGCATGGAATGCTAAGCTCGAGGCAAAGACAAAGTATATATTTCACACTACTATGAACCAACAATGGAGGCCGTGAGATCCAACCCTTGAATCTCTCTCCCACTAGATATTTTAAATTAAAGGTTTTTAAAATCAAGAATGATAATAATGCTAGACACGTGAAAAAAATATATATAATCCTAATCTCATTAGGAATAAATTTCATTAAACTAACATTAATATATATAAATATATATAACGTAATAAAAACCCATATTATATATAAAAATCTATATTATATTATATATAATATAATATACAAATTAATATATATAATATATAAATAATTACATTATATATATATATAACCATTGACTTGTCTTTTTCTTAAGTCACGGTGGGCCATCAAGAAAATATCCAAGACAATTCATGAAAGAAGGCTTTGATTCATTGCAAGTGTGCCAATCCGTATCATGCAATCTTAATAAACCAAAGCACATTTCATGCAATAAAGGACAAAACATGCAACAAGACAAAGTCAAAAAATGCACCAATTGAACTTCCCATGCAATCCATGCAATTCCACTTCCAAGTCAAACGGTGCAAGGATGAATGCATGCAAAAGGTAGTTATTTATATATATTGGTACAACTTCCATCCGTGAATGAAATGGTAGTTATTTTTTTTTAATTTTAAATAACTACCATCCATTTCAATAACCACCTATCCATCCGTATGGAACATGTATAGAATGTAAAAAGTGGTTATCATTTTGAATGTGCTCATACATATTTCAATGGCTATAAAGCATTAACATTCAATCATATTCTTCCATTAATGGTTATAGAATCAATGACCCATTCGTGCACAAGCATAACAATATATCAAATATATTTATCAATGCACACAAAATTTATGGAACAATATTTTTATGCAGAAATTTGAAAACACAAAGACATCGGTTTTCTTAAATTCTAAAATTCAATCACACGCTATACAATCATGATATGAAAACCTGGCTCTGATACCAATTGAAGGAAAAATTCTGGTTTTGCATCTCATGCAAAACCCACAGCGGAAGCAACGAACTAGGGTCTATTTCATTCATGATTGATAACGTGCACAACATAAATTTCAGAATTTAAGAACAAGATAGCATACCTTGGTGTGGAGAAATTCAAAACAAAGATTAGAAGCACTTGGGAACACTTTTAATCTTCACTCCAATTCCACTTTACGCCCAAGATGTGTGGTCTCTCAATCAGTTTTTCAAAAGGAGAACAAAAGTGTGTCTCACACTCTCTCACACACCGTTTCTTTTTCTTTTCTAATCACATCTAATAAAATTCTGTATGTTTCTCCCTTTATAACTAACTGATTATCTAATTGGGTTGGCCTTTTGGGCCTTTCCAATTGGGCTTTAGTGTGTGGCTTGGAGTGGGACCAAAAAGAACCAATAAGACACTAGCTCCAATGGGCCTTGGGCTTTTCCGTTAACTCTTGACAAGTCCAAAGTTACCATTAATTATATTTAATACCACTATATAAATATAATTGCACTCTAGGCCTTATTAATAAATTATATCTCAAGACTTTATTATACACGTAACCCCTTCATAAAATATTCGTAGTAACACAAAGTCATAAACGTAGACTGCCACTTTGTAAATTACTACATCTTATCCTTGAGTACCCGGTTTAAATTCTTTAAAGTTATTCATTATATATTTATGAAATCCAATTTCATAAATATATACTTTAGCAATTTCTTACTAAAGTGGTTAGGCTTAACTCTCTGAATAACTGAACCCATTAAACTTACCTCAAGGGAATATTTTATATCTCCATCAAGAGACTATGAATTCCATCTTAAGAATATATGTTCCATCAACACTAAATGTGGCTGCCCAACATACTGAGGTTTTGACCGTCACTTCAGGTCTCACTCCTGATATATCAAAGCAACCTACACTTCATGATCAGGTCCATTATTCTCTCAGGATTAAGAGTTCATGCAAATAGAAGTCGTGAGATTTATTATTCATTTGACAGTCGTTAGAAAAATAATAAATCTCACAGCGGTCCTGTTCAATATGTTTTAACTCTTAAAACATATCAACATATCAACTACAAGTTTCCACTTCCATGATCATGACAAATCATCGTAGTTGACACGTTATAGTCTTCGCAGATGAAATGCCCAATTTCATCACCGACTACGAACTATTAATTCTGAGTTTACAAGGAACTTGTGATTTACATCTTCTGTGACTTTTTACATAAATCACATACAATGCATCTCATGGACTATATGATAATGTCTCATATTCATGTTACTATTATTTTAGATAATAATAAAGTAACTTTATCAAACACAATATTAAGTCATACATCATGTCATACAATACACAATGTCATACATAATATCATACATAGCATCATACAATAGGATTTAAGGGCACTAATCCTAACAATAATGTCCACTTTACTTATAATATTCATGTTTATTGTTTTCAGATTTTATCATGGTATCATTTAGCCCACCTGTTGCTATTCTTAAACAAAACAAACTGACTGGATCCAATTATGTTGACTGGAAAAGAAATTTGGACATTGTTCTTACAGCTGAAGAGCACAAGTATGTGCTTACTCAACCTTGTCCTAACTTTTCATCATTAGATGCTCCTCTTGAGGAAAAACAGTGATATGATCGTTGGTAGAAATATAATGTGATGGACAAGTGCTATATCCTAGCATCTATCTCAAATGTTCTACAGCATCAAATGCAAGATGTAGAACTAGCTTCGGACATAATGCTAAGTCTAAAGGAGATGCTTGGTGAGTAAGGCCGTTCTGCAAGGCAAGAAACTATGAGACAAATTTACAATACCAAAATGGATGAAGGTAGTTTAGTGAGGGAGCATTGTCTTAGGATGATCTCTAATCTGAACACATTGGAAGTTTTAGGTGCCGATATTGATGGAGAATCCCAAGTGGATATGATACTCGAGTCACTACCAGAATCATTCAAGGAATTCAGACTTAATTATAATATGAACAAAAAGATTTATTCATTGTCTAAATTAATGAATGAGTTGGTGGTGGTGGAAGGCATTCTTGGTACTTCTAGTGTCGAAGCCAATATGGGTGAACCTTCTACTTCTCAACCCAAGGGTAAGAAGAAGAAGAAGAAGAAAACGGACTTCACCAAGCAAGATAGTAAAAAAATTGCCTTAGGAGTTACCAACAAAGGGAAGAAAACCAAAGTGTTTCCACTGTAGTGAGAAAAGACATTGGAAGAGGAATTGTCCAATATTTATGGCTGCCAATAATAAAGGTATGATAAGTACATTCCTTCTTGAAATATGTTCAGTACAGAATTTCATGGATTCTTGGTGTGTGGATTCAAGTTGTACTAATCATATCTGCAATTCTTTGCAGGGGTTCCAGGAGACCAGGAAGTTGAATGAAGGGGAATTGTTTCTTACCTTAGCGGATGGGAGTAGGATTCCGGTTGTAGCTGTTGGAGTGTTTAATTTATGTTTTAATTCTAGATTTTTTTTATATTGGAAGGCTGTCTGTATGTACCTAATGTTTGTAGGAATTTAATTTTTACAACTTATTTAGGTAAACATGGGTATTACGTTATCCTAAAAGACAATGTTGTAATAAAGAAGGATAAAATGTTTATCTGTTTTGGCAATATTGTAGATGATCTTTATATTTTAACCAATTTCATTGTGAATATTATCAAATTCTCATTCCAACGACTATTCATGGGTCGAAATCGGAGTTAAAATGGTTGAGATATTGAGAAAACTATGAAAATCGCGTCTACTAACTTCCCGGAGCCATAACTTTTTATCCGACTGTTGGATTTTTGAGTTCCATACATTTTTAGAAACTAAAAATGAAGATCTATCCAAAGGTTTCAAGATCATCCTAATTAGAGGCCTTTTGAGGCCGGTAGCCCTTGAAGGACCTTCGCCTTGAAAAACACACTCAGGGCTATAAATAGCCCCAAGCGCCCCCAAGACCTAGAGATACCACATTTTTCTAAATTTCTACCCTCTTCTTGGGTTCTCTACTCATTTTTCTCTCTTCCAAATACCAAAAAAACACAAAAGAAAAACCCAAAAAACACATCAAATCCTCTTGATTCTTACATCTTCACCAACAATACAAGGTAGTGTTCTTGTACCCAATCTTCTTCTCCTTGGTTCTACATCTTGGATTTAGGGTTTAGGGGTGTGGATGTATCTTTTTTTTTAGCTATCATCCACACCCTAACCTTCTAAATCTTTTTCCTAGCACATTCTTGCTCTTTTGCCTTAATAACACGATTTATGGCTTTATCTAGCATGTTTCTTGCTTTATCTTGTTTCTAGCATGTTTTAGCTTAGATCCATGTTCTTCTATGCTTGCTCACATGTTATTTGTCCCGATCTACGTGCTTTATGCTTTGTGCTATATGTTTGTGCCTAGATCTATCTTTTCCATGTATTGTTTGGCTAGATCCACATGTTTCTATGCTTGTTCACATGCTAGTTGTCTTGATCTACATGCTTATGCTTTATGCCATGTTTAGATCCTTCTTTCTTATGTGTTGATGTTTGGATCTACATGCTCACATGCTTGATATCATGTCTATGGTTATGTCTTGCTTAGATCTACATGTTTGTATGCATGGTCTATGCTCCTATGCCTATGCCTGTCTCCACATGCTTGTATGCATGTATTTGTGTTCTTACATGCTTTTATACTTGCATTCACATGATTAGATATACATTTACGTGCCTACATGCATATTTCCATGCCTATATGTCTAGATCTATGTTTTCACATTGTGCTTGGATCTATGTTCTCTACAAGCTTTAAGCCATTTTCCATGTGCTTGTGCACTCCATGCCATGTTTGTGTGCCTAGACCTAGGCTATGTTTGTCATGCCATGTGCTATTGTAGCCCTTTTGTTGCTTTTATTTTTCTTTCTTATGTTTTTGCCACTTGGTTTGGACCCGATCTAGACCATATGGTATTTGTCATCGTCCATACACCTTGGCCCATATCAAAGGGTTTGGATCGTCATTTTTGCATCTCTATGCTTGCTTGCTTCGATGCTTTATGCTTGTGTTAGCCTTTCTAGTTCTATGCTTTACCATTTTTGGCACCCTTAGCGAGTTTGTGGTTGTGTGGTTACATCCAATGTCTAAGAAGCTTTGTTTGGATGTAACCATTTAGGACGCATCGCCATGATGCCGTGTGCTTCATGCATACCTTTCCCTTTTCTGCTCCATGTGATGATATGCTTGTCATGCTTATTTGTGCCACCCGTTGGCTTTCTTTGCATCTTTACACGCTTGCTTACATGTCCATGCGTGAGTCTTGCTTGCTAGTATGTTGTCCATGCTTCAACATAATGAAGTTATGGACATTCGATCAAAACCTACATTTGTCCCTTGCAGACACCACCTTTTGTTTGCTTTTTGCTTGTTTGCTTTCTTGTTCGCTTGCTTTCTTGTTTGTCTACTTATCTTATCTTGCCATGTCTATCATCACATTCTATGCTTACCATATTTATCTTGCTTGTTTGCTTTGTACCCTTTGTGCATTATCTATGCATCTCTTTCTTTCCATTTCCTGTTTGCTAGTTTCTTGTTCTTACCTTTGTATGTACACACATGGAGCGAGGACACATGGACCTAGGGCATGGTTTCCCAAGCGCAAGAAAAAAAGGGCAAGATGCCAACATGTAGATTTGAGCCAAGCGGTTGTGTTCAATAGATTTAGGGGTCTAGCTTCTCCCATTTAGTTATGTACTCTTTTAAACCCCTTCCTTCCTCCTCCCTTTCTCTCTTAGATGGTTTGTATTAGGTATATCATGTCATGTACCATTCGTCCTCATCTCTAGAGTATGGCGACCCTTGTTTATTTTCCTGCACGTATATGTTGGGCCATGCTCTAGGGATGTAGGCATTTACTTTTCTGCTCTATGTGCTTGCATTGTGCATGATGTATTTGTGTGTTTGTGTGTGTGTGTGTGTGTGTGTGTGTATACCTGCTCACCCCTTCCGGTGTGATTGTTACAGTTCGTGTCACCTAATGCAAGCGATGCCTAATTTCCATTGCAAAAGTAAGGTGACACATCACCGGATTTTCGCCATGGAAATCTAGTAGTCTACCCGAACGTCTTAGGAAAGAATAGATTGAGACCACACCCATTTAAAAGCCAAACCTCAAAGTCCCCATGAATGCAAAGCCCCGAAAGCCAATGCCAAAATCATGTTTTTCACTACGAGTCTCCAAATATTAAGGTCTTATCAAAACAAAGGACTATCCTTAGACAAACGTTGTGGGGTGCTTAACACTTTCCCCACAGGTAACCAAACTTCCTGACTCAAGAATCAAGTTTTTTTGCCATCCACATTAGATTAGGAAAAATAACATTTTTCTTAATCTAGGATTGGTAATAAAATCAACTAGAAATAGGTGACCAAGCACACCTTAGAAAAATCTAATGATTGGTGGTGATTCCACTTACCTTTGGTAATCCCTTAAAATTTGGCCCAGGTTCCTGCCATAACACCAAAGGTAGACCTACCTTCCTTCACTGAGAGAGAAAGCACTTGAAGCTCTGTGCAAACCATCGCAACACCATCTAAAGGGGCCTCTAACAGGCCCCGTGTGTGTGGGAGCTATCGCCACGGTGGGTGGTTGAACAAAGGCCTGACGACGGCGTTTTTTCGTCACCTCAATTGAGGCCGGGCGTGGACACTACCTATGGTAACACTCTTCATGCTAGACTAGAGATCCTTTTTTTTTTTTTTTTTTTCATGTGAGTGAACTTAGTGAAAAATAATAAGTGCAATAATGGGTATCACCACTAATCGAACCCAAGACCTTGGCCTCAAGGGCAACAAAGTATCCTACCACTATGCCGCACTCGCAAGTGGTGACATCAAGGGGTTTAATTTCTCTTTATTCATATTGAAGTTTTGAACACTTTCAAAGGCAACGGGAAGACATCAATTACCCTTGTAGTGTTGCCGTGCATAGTTCAAGCTTTTACTGAGGAGCGGTCATTGAATTTCAAGTGTAGAAGTATTTTAGGAACTTGCCATTGGTAAGGCTCATCCCTACATCATCTTTTTCAATCAACTTGCAAGCTCTAGTCATGTTTGCCCCCTGCTTGAGAGTTGTAAGTACATCATTTACTAACACACAAGAAATGGTTGGATGTTTTGACCTAAAAACTTCATCAGTGTCTAGATCAATCTTCCTTTCTTTGTCAAGTTTCATGGTGTGTTCTTAAAAAACGAAGCATTTTTGGATTGGGTGGCCAATGATGCAATGATGTTTGCAGTAGTTAGGGTCATCAAATTTCCCCATGTCTTCTAGTCGATTGCATTTTAGCAATTTAGTAAGCTTTATTTGTAGCAGTTGTTCTAAGATGTTTGGCATATCTTCATCGAGGAATGGATATACTTTATGCTCTCGTTCCTTAAGAGGCAAACAATGCCCCTCGTTCTTTTGACATTCTTTAAACCTCTTGTCATTTTCCTTTGCACCTCTTCATGGAACCTTGACTACAACAGTATTAACAGCCACTGAGTCTTTGATGTCTCCTTTTGCATTCGTGTCATTCTTCCTTACTTCATTTCTTTCTTTCATTTCCTCAAGTATGGGATGTTTCGTATTTCCATGCCTAGCAATGCTCAACTCCATATTGTGCGCATGAGTTTCTAACTCAAATGCACATCCCTTGAAGGATGTAAAGAAGTCTCTAATGCATGCCTTGGATGGACATCTCTACAGTAGACATTTTAGAAAGTCTATCTTTGCAATCCAAACTCAAGTAACACCATCGATTGATATAATCAACCACTAGTTGATTTTTCCATTGCTTTGTATTAGTAAACTCCATCATGTTCACTGTGTGACACATGTTATAGAATCAGTCAAGAAAATCTCTTTTGAGTTGTTCCTAATGGTTGATTGACTCAAGTTCTAAGTTTTTATACCAACCAAAGGCATTCCCCTTAAGTGAATGGACAAATTGTATTACAAGGAGGCCTCCCTTAATACCCATTTGGCATTCTCATGTTGCCGATGCCCTTTGTATAGGGTTTTGAATACGTGAGAGAACTTGTAGAAGAACCTCCATATTGTGCTTAGATGGTTATCATATCTTGAATTGTTAGACAAATTAAAAAACAACTGAAGTAGATTGTTCCTATTGAGGAGTATCTTCATTTTCTTTCCTTTTGTCATCCTTTGTAGAGGATAAGCCAAATGGAACTTAGGACCATGGCTTGATTCACCAAGATCTTGTACTTTGAGTTTATTCATTAGAGTTGCAATTTGGAAGTCCTTATCTTCAAATGCTTTTGTGAGAAGGGTGGCATTTTGCTTCATTTTAGCCATCTTTTCCTCTATGTTAGCGGTATCAGTCATCATGACTGACATGACTTCCCAAGATGATGGAGAAGAAGGGGATTTGCCCCCATACTTGAGGCATTCCAAGATGGAGAGATCCTTATTGACAATCTTTTCTCTTACAAGAGTCTAAGGAGATGATTGTCTAGACCTTAGCTTCCTTGGTTGATTAAGGTTGAAGTCAATTGAAAGCTTTGGATCAACTATGAGTGACTGGGCCAATATAATCATTGGCGATGGCAATATCAATTGTTAAATTTTGAATGTTCCTGCTAGAGGCCATTGAAACTGGTAGCTAGATGATGAAGATTTATTTCTTTAAAGGAGAAGGAGATGAAAGGCAGAGATGTCTCACTAAGCATGCCAGAATTTGTAAACTACTAAATTCCAAGCTTTGAAATAAAATCAAACAAGTAAAATAGTTTCACAAATGTGAATTTGTATTGATAAATTAGTAGTATAATTCTTTGAAATTACCAAAGAATGATCCTTTGAATCGATCTCCTTGAATGATTTGTTAATTGGGAATTTTAGGAATTTAATCTTGGTTTGAACGTAGAATATCCTTCAATTTGGCTGAAGAATGGATCGAAAACCTTTGAAATTGAATTACAACGAATCTCTAACTATGAGCTTATTAAAAATTCTCTGTTCTTCATGTTCTTAATTTGCATGTTCTTCGTCTTTGAAGGTTTGTGATGGAAGTTCTTCAGAGCTTTTAGGGCTTGAATCCTGTAGAGCTTTTGTACTTTTGCATGCTTCTAAATCTTCTAGATGCTGCTTATGATGTGTATCTCCAAAATGCCTTAGGAAGACTTTTATTTTTAGGAGTTTGAGGGTAGTTGAGTGACACGTGACAGAATTTGATTGGTAACACATGTCACAATCTGAATGGAGGAGTTTTAAGATTTTTTTTCCAAGACACATGGTATCATTTGATTGGCTGAAATGTCTTAATTTTCAAGATGACACATGTTAGCACTTGATTGGATTGCTTGTGTCATTGCCAACACGTGTTGAAGTATGATTGGCTTTTGCAAGCTTTTATGCTTTTGTTTCAGTGACACTTGGAAAATTTTTATTTGTCTCTAAATAGTAGCAGTGGAACCCACTAGTAATATGTGGCGTTTTGTAATTTGTCAAATTTTGGGGACTTGATAGTATGATGTGACAGCGTGTGATAGATCAAAAACTTTCCTTCTACAACTAGTATATTAAGGATTGGACAAAAAGAGTAGTACCAATTCACTTGTCAAGAGATCAAGATTCCTCTAAAGTTATCAATTGTGGCTCTGAGTACCTTCTTTTGGGGGTAGTGATAAAAGTGATGAGAGAAGAGAGAATTATTAAAAATAAGTAGAACCCCCACTCCAGTGAGTGGCAAAAAATTTTGCAAAGTTTTTGTAAATAACATACGGATGGAGGTCTCTTTTTTATATTTGGTGTACTAAAAGAACATTTTGAGTGATTTGGAGCCCCCAAAATGTAAATGCTCTGAACTTTTTCCAGCTCTTGGAATACTTTCATAAATTTTAATACGTCTTTCCCAGTCTTATCGACTGCGTGATTAAAATTTAAGCACACTTGGGCATTGTAATCATCAACTATTCCATTAATTCTCTAACATTCCATTGTCAGATTAAGCACATATGGTCATTGTTATCATCAACCATTTCATTGTCGGCCCAACTTTACTGATGTTGTTTTTCACTTGTTAACTATTGTTTCCCTTTACTTCTTCTTAATAGACATAGTTTTTACTAACGCGTGTCCTAAGGCACACAATAATATACCATTTTTTAAAAAAAAATTTTTATTGAAAATCAAAAAAGTTTTAAAGCTTTTACAATTTCTCATAAAATATTTCCAAAAATAGATAGCTTAAACCAAACCCATATATTAACAACATAATAAACTGAAATCAAACGTTACTTTTTTGCTACCAAAGTAGAAACTTGTACTACAAGCTATTTTGACCAATGGAATGATATATTTCGGTACCGGTCAACACTGGTGTACCGTTTCGGGTTTACCGTTATTATATATATGTCTGTGTGTGTGTTTGTGACCATAAAATTACACTATCTCCTGTAACTTCGATAGATAGGACCTATGGAGTTTGAATTTGAATAAAATATGAGGATTGGGTGTTGATAATAATAATAATAATAATAATAATAATAATAATAATAGCAAAAGATTTTGGAGAAAATAATAATAAGAATAATAAATAATATTTAAATAGGATGTAAAATAATAGAAAGCTTGTCAAAAAGTGTATTTGAAAAATTAGATAAGTAAAATGTAAATTTAACTACTCTCTTCAAACAGTGTGAAACTTTGGAGAGGCTGCTGGGAAATTTGGTGAGTTTGCTTGAATGTAAATTACGAATCTTTCCTCGTTCAATCCTTAACACAGTTGGAAAGAAGTTTCACGTAACATGCAAGTATAACAATTGTTAAATCTGAGGGACGTAGGGTCATGATGACTTCGTTACTTTTGATAAGCATTCACTCATTGCTATTTACAAAAATTATGGCATCTTTATACAGTGAGATGCAAGACTCTAATTATCAAAGAATAAAGTCGTCAATATAAATTCTAGTAACTACTTTTTTTTAATGCCCATTAATTATAATTTATTATAACGAATGTCCTTAGAGATTTGGTTAAGAATTCGTTTTAAGTAAATTTTGACATCACTTTTATTAGAAATGAAAAAAACTTTTAAAACATTAATTGTTTTTTTTTTCTTTTCAATAAAAAGTTTCTTTAAATAGATTATTAACCAATGACTTAAGGGTGGTATTCATTAACATTTTTCTTTTTAAATAAATATTAAAATTAAAAAAAATCAAACACAAAAAATTATAATTATTGGAGTATAAAGTGAAATAAAAAAATTGCATAGAGAAGTTGTATTTCACAAAATAGTTTTCAATTCGATGAATCATGACTGTCAACAAGGATTCAATGAAAAGAGTAGTACCAATTGACTTGTCAAGGGGATCAAGATTCTCTATCTTTCCTCGTTCAATCCTTAACACAGTTGGAAAGATGCTTCACATGACATGCAAGTATAACAATTGTTAAATCTGAGGGACTTAGGGTCATGATGACTTCGTTACTTTTGATATGCATTCACTCATTGCTATTTACAAAAATTATGGCGTCTTTATACAGTGAGATGCAAGACTCTAATTATCAAAGGATGAAGTCGCTATTATGTCAATATAAATTCTAGTTACTACTTTTTTTAATGCCCATTAATTATAATTTATTATATATATATATATATTTACTTTTTAAAGAAATATTAAAATTTAAAATGAAAAAAAAATCAAACACATAAAAAATTATAATTATTAGAGTATAAAGTGAAATACAAAAACTAGCATTGAGAAGTTGTATTCTACAAAATAGTTTTCAATGCGATGAATCATGACTGTCAACAAGGATCCAATGAAAAGAGTAGTACCAATTGACTTGTCAAGGGGATCAAGATTCTCTATCTTTCCTCGTTCAATCCTTAACACAGTTGGAAAGAAGATTCACGTGACATGCAAGTATAACAATTGTTAAATCTGAGGGACTTAGGGTCACGATGACTTCGTTACTTTTGATAAGCATTCACTCATTGCTATTTACAAAAATTATGGCATCTTTATACAGTGAGATGCAAGACTCTAATTATCAAAGAATAAAATCGCTATTATGTCAATATGAATTCTAGTTACTACTTTTTTTAATGCCCATTAATTATAATTTATTATATATATTTTTACTTTTTAAAGAAATATTAAAATTTAAAATGAAAAAAAAATCAAACACATAAAAAATTATGATTATTAAAGTATAAAGTGAAATACAAAAAATAGCGTAGACAAGTTGTATTCTACAAAATTGTTTTCAATGTGATGAATCGTGACTGTCAACAAGGATTCAGTGAAAAGAGTAGTACCAATTGACTTGTGAAGGGGATCAAGATTCTCTAGAGTTATCAATAGTGGCTCTAGGAACTTTTCTTAGTTGGTCACTAAGAAAATTAAATTAAACAAAAGTAGAACTCAAATATGAAGTTTTACAATTTTCTTCTACTAAAAAAACTTAAAAAGAAAAAAGGAACAAATTAGAGATAAAGTGAGAGATGAGAGCAATAAAGTAAGAAAGATTTTGAAACAATGATAGAGAAAAATGGAGAGTGAGAGAGAGAGAGAGAGAGAGAGAGTAACAAATGATTAATGTAGCGATTGTGAGTTAGCTTGTAGAGGAAAGTAGACCTTCTAAGATTGAAAGTTGAGGAGAGTAGAGTTACTAGTACTGCCAATGAGAACATATGGCCATAGTATCTCTCTTGGTATTATTTTTAAAAGAAAAATGAAATTAGTGATTGATTTCACAGCATTTATAAATTAACATTCCAAAAAATTTAAATTAGAGAAGTGGTGGGCCCATGTGTGAGTTTGCATGTTAATTTAGGAATGTTGTGAGATTTAGTTGTGTCTGTAGCATTATTCTTATTTTTATTGAACCAAAATTCTTGGGTGCTCAAATCATGGTGTTCAATATTTTTTTTAAGGTAGGAAAAACATGTTAATTTAAAAATAATTATGTATATAATTTTTTTAAGGCAAGTTAAGGTGTTCATTTGAACTCCCTAGCTTTTATGTACAGTCTCCAATGAGAGATATTAAGGCATTTTATCAAATAGAGTTATTTTAATCTTGACAATTCTTTTATGAAAAATGGTCTAGATTATGCCATATCTCACATAAAAAAAAAAATTGCATTTCATCTTCCACTAACAAAATTTTAAAAAAAGTTATTTTAAGACCACAATTTTTGCCACATTTTTTACTCTAACTTTGACGTGACAAACTATGAGTAATTGCCAATCAATTTGTGACAAAACTTGTGGCACACGTGTCTAAAGGTTCCTCATCTCTAAAATAACGATTTTTTAAAATCATATCTCTCACCCCCGCTTAACAACTTGACATTATAAAAGTAAAAGGCATATAAAGAACACCGGAGATCATCACTTTGGCCTCCCACTCACCCTCCCTCTCCCACCCTTTATCTCTCACCCCAATATCTTAAGGATTGTTCTTGACTTTGAGTTGGGCGGGATTGGAGACAAAGGGGTGGAACAAGTTGTCTTCTCCTCTCTCTTAAAGATTAGATTTTTTTTTTTTTTTTTTTTGTGGGTAAATTACAACTTTGGTCCTAAACCTTTACACTATATGTTAATTTGGTTTTAAATGTTTTAAATGTGTCAATTCAACCCATAATATTTTAAAATTGTGTCATAATGGTTCCTGTCGTTAAGTGATGAATGAAAAATACTGATGTGACTAACAGTGATATTGAAATATTTTTTATGCCACATGGCATTAATTCTAAATCAGTAGATTTTGTATTGAAATCCCAATTCTCAAAGATCAAACCCATGATTCACTGCTCTAAACAAAATATCAAAAAACACACAGCGAGATAACAAAGAAAGGAAAAATCCCTATCTATTTAGCTAGGTTGCACCGACACGCCATTTTTGGTGACATGTCAGTGTCGAACACCGGAACCAGTACGCCACATCTGCCGGCATCTCAAGTTCTCAACTCACCCTCCCACTGACCTCTACCCGCTGGCACTGCCTTCTGTCCCTCGCCGGAGCTAGATCAGGCCGATCGGTGAGCTCCATAGATGTCAACACCATGCCCTGTCCCTTTTGATCTCTCTATCTCTTTTGGCGTGGACCGTCTGACCTCTTCTCTTCTCCCTCTCTATTTTTTTTTCCAGATATTTTGGTGAATGGGTATGGGTGTACTGTGTTACTTTAGTATAAGTTATAACGTTTGTTTGTTTTTGTTTTTTTTTTTACCCCACTCACACTGAAACAGTGTCACTGAGTTATACTTTTTAATGTCTGGTTTCCTTTTATATTTTTAGTTTGACGTTGAATGTATCATATTTAAACTCTTGGTTTGTGCTCTAAACATTTTGTGTATTATTGCACTACTTTGAAGGTTAGTTTACTTATTTATAATTCTTATATAATTTAACTTCTAAACATAAACATATTTTTTGTCTAAAAATATTTAAAAATATGCTTAAATATAAAATTTAATTAATTATTTAATTGCCGTGTTCACGCCGTGTCGTGTCCTTATTTTTAAAAAATTTAATCAATACATTCTTGGATGTTTTGACCTAAAAACTTCATCAGTGTCTAGATCAATCTTCCTTTCTATGGCAATTTTCATGACGTGTTATTTTAAATGAAGCATTTTTGGATTGGGTGGCCAATGATGCAATGATGTTTGCAATAGTTAGGGTCATCGAATTTCCCCATGTCTTCTAGTCGCTTGCATTCTGGCAATTCAGTAAGCTTTATTTGCAGCAATTGTTCTAAGATGTTTGGTAGATCTTCATCGAGGAACGAATATACTTTATGCTCTCGTTCCTTAAGAGTCAAACAATGCCCCTCGTTCTTTTGACATCCTTTAAGCCTCTTTTCGTTTGCCTTTGCAATTCTTCATGGAACCTTGACTACAACAGTATTAACAGCCACTGAGTCTTTGATGTCGCCTTTTGCATTCGTGTCATTCTTCCTTACTTCCCTTCTTTCTTTCATTTCCTTAAGTATGGGAGGTTTCGTATTCCTATGGCTAGCGATGCTCAACTCCATGTTGTGCACATGAGTTGCTAACTTAGATGTAGATCCCTTAAAGGATGTAAAGAAGTCTCCAATGCATGCCATGGATGGTCATCTCTAAAGTAGACATTTTAGAAAGTCTATCTTTGCAATCCAAACTCAAGTAACACCATCAATTGATATAATGGCTGATTTTTCCATTGCTTTGTATTAGTAAACTCCATCATGTTCACCATGTGATGCATGCCATAGAATTGGTCAAGAAACTCTCTTTTGAGTTGTTCTCAATAGTTAATTGACTCAGGTTCTAAGGTTGTATACCAACCAAAGGCATTCCCCTTAAGTGAATGGACAAACTGCATTACAAGGAGGCTTCTTTAATACCCATTTGGCATTATCATGTTGTTAATGCCCTTTGTATAGGGTTTTGTGTTAGGACATATGTGATTCATGTTAGGAACATATGTCATCATGTATTGGCTAATACATTGACAAAACACACTTTACTTGTATATGGGTAGATCTAGGATGTGTTTAATACCTAAAGGAATAAGGTTTCAAGTTCAAGTGTTAAAGCCATTCAAGTCTGTCCAAGAATCAAGTGATGAAGTGCTGGTTTTTAAAGCTTAACAGCTAGCTTGACAACTAATATCTATTGAGATTTAAAAAGCTGTCTAAGCACAAAGCTCAACAGCTGCTCGACAGATAGGGTATCTATCAAGAATTACGAAAATCAAATTTTCAGTTCTAATTTCATGCCAATTGGTGAGTATGTGTTTGGGCTTTCTTTTCTCACAACCCTAAACATATATAAGGATAATTTTAAGGGCCATCACAAGGAGCATAATTGCACAAGTGTGAAGCAAAGTGTTGTTCATCTTGACGAAGCTGCTGTGTTTGTATCCCATAGGGTTTTGTGACCAAACAACTTCGTGATCTTCATTGTGTCATGAACTGAAGAACTTTGCAGCCAACATTCTTCTCAAGTTGGTGATCAAGTCGCGTACTGGGATCCGCGCATCTATTGGTTAGGCACGTACTAGGGGCCGTGCATTAAAATGAGAGATTGTCACTACATAACAAGTCCAATTGGGTATTGGGGTAAGGGTTTAACTATAGGTTGGTATAAGGTACTGAGATTCTTTTACTTGTAACCGTCTGTTGTGATAATAGTGAATTCTTAGGAGTAGTGATCTTAAAATAACCCGATAGGGTTTTTTCCTTGGAGGTTTTCCCCATTCGAAAACAAATCACCTTGTCAAATTTATTTTGCACTGCATTTTATTTTAGTTGGTGATTTGTTTGTGCTGCTATGTACATTGCATATTAATTTGATTAATTAATAAACTTGGGTAATTAATCAATTGATTCATCACAAGGGGTCGATACATTTTGGCTTATCATTTTGAATACATGAGAGAACTTGTAGAAGAACCTCCATATTGTGCTTAGATGGTTATCATATTTTGAAATTGTTAGACAAATAACGAAACAACTAAAGTAGATTGTTCCTATCAAGGAGTATCTTCATTTTCTTTCCCTTTTTCATCCTTTGTAGAGGATAAGCCAAATGGAACTTAGGGCCATGGCTTGATTCACGAAGATCTTGTACTTTGAGTTTATTCATTAGAGTTGCAATTTGGAGGTCCTTATCTTCAAATGCTTTTGTGAGAAGGACGACATTTTGCTCCATTTTAACCATCTTTTCCTCTACGTTAGTGGTAATAGTCATCATGACTGCCATGACTTCCCAAGATGGTGGAGAAGAAAGTGTATTGAAGCATGTGAAATCTCATCTTCTGGGTTTCCAATGATGGGAGAGAAATCGTGTTACCAACTTCTTGTGAAGGAAGAATGAGATTTACCCCCATACTTGAGTCATTCCAAGGTGGAGAGATCCTTGTTGATGATCATTTTTCTTGCAAGAGTCTAAGGAGATGATTCTCTAGACCTTAACTTCCTTGGTTGATTAAGGTTTAAGTCGATTGAAAGCTTTGGATCAACTACGAGTGACTAGGCCAATATAATCATTGGCGATGGCAATATCAATTGTTGAATTTTGAATATTATTGCTTGAGAGGCCAAGAATGTATTGATCACTTGTGATAAATTAATTGATTAATTAGCCAAGTTAATTAATTAATCCAATTAACATGCAAAACGCGTGGTAGCATAAACAAATCACCAACTAAGGAAAATAAAGTTGACATGGTGATTTGTTTATGAATAGGGAAAACCTTATACGGCAAAAACTCCACCGGGTGATTTTAAGGTCATCACCTCCGAGAATCTACTATTATCATAATAAGTGGTTACAAGTAAAGGAATCTCAGTATCTTATACCAACCTACAGTTGAATCCTTACCCCAATACCCAATTGGACTTATTTTGTTGTGACAATCTCTCCTTTTCAATGCACAGCTCCTAATACGAGACTAACCAATAAATACGTGGATCCCAGTACATGATTTGATCACCATCTTGAGAAGGATGTTGGCTGCAAAGTTTTTCAGTTCATCACATGATGAAGATCATGAAATTGCTTGGTCACAAAACCCAATGGTGTACAAACACAACAGCTTCTTCAAGAGAAAGAAGAACTAGGGAAATTTTATCTCTGGTCACAATTTGCATGAATAAGACTTTGCTCAATACTTGTGCAATTGTGCTACCTTTGACGGCCCTAAAAATAATCCTTATATATGTTTAGGATCGTGAGAAAAGAATGCTCAATATATTCACGGATTGGATCAAAATTAGAACTGAAAATCTATTTTTCAGAAATCTCGACAAATACCCTATCTATCGAGAAGCTGTCAAGCCTCAGGCTAAAATAGCTCTTTAAACCTCGATAGATACTAGCTATCGAGCTAACTGTTGAGATTTATTGAACAACACTTCTTCACTTGGTTCTTGGATAGATTTGCATGGCTTTTACACTTGAACTTGAAACCTTGTTTCTTGAAGTATTAAACTCATCCTAGATCTACTCAATTAAAAGTAAAGTGCGCTTTGTCAAAGGATTAGCAAATTGCATAGAATATTGACATATGTTCCTAACATGAATCACATATGTCCTAACAATATCCCACTTTGGAAATTCGTGACAAAACCACAACAAACAAATGAACATATGAGAGAAGTCATAAATCACTTAACTCATACTTACTTGTTGAATACAATAAAATCTATCACAACATAAACTCTTGAAAAACTTTGAAAGAAGAGAGTTCGTGGCAAGATGACTTTGATAACCTGTATTTTTGAAACACTTTAAATAAAACTCATCAAGGCATCTTTGTGTGAAACAGAAATAAAAGATTGCATACAAGATATAAGAAGCATGTGCATAAAGAGTGAAAAGAAACAACACATATAAAGATAGGTGAAAGAATTGTAATAACAACATTAATGTATATATCATAAATAAGTACAAGGTTTACTATCACAAAGTGATTACAAGATCAAAGGTACATGAACAAAGTATCTAAAATAGAAAGAAAAGAAAAAGATACAAAAGTCCTTACTACATCCCTCAAAAATATGAACACTCCCCCTAACAAAAATCTCTTATACTAATCCTCCCCCTTTGAGTAAGGCTACTCTCATATCCAAAACTACTCCCCCTTTTTGTCACAAGTGACAAAGTATAAGAATATCAAGTAGACATTGCATCATCACTGGAAGAGATAGCACCATCATCCCTAGCAATAGTAGCATCAACATCACCATCATCGCTACCAGAGCCATCATCACTCTCATCTTTTGAAGCCTGTATAGATGGAGAAGAGGCAACAATGAAACCACCCATAACAACCTGTCCTCCTGCGATACAATCAACACGGATGTTTACCTAACACAACTTATCACTAAGAGTGTCAAGGCGAACATCTATGTGCACAAGCTGTGCCATGATGTCCTTAAGAGTCACACCGCTCGTAGAAGAAGAAGGACCAGAGGTGGATGGAACTATAGATGCTAGAGAGGTTGCCATCTCGATGTGAGTCCGCCTCGAGCATAGCTGCGCCTCGCTTTATTTAATGATAGTGGCATCTATGGCACACATAATGAAGAAGTAGTTAAAAACAGGAAAGGGGACAAAAAAATTGCGTAGAATCTTCATGATAGTCGAAGGAAAAATGAGCTTATCACAGGTCGCCATATCCCTATAGACATCAATGAGGGACAGAATGAAGTGAGAAAGGAAGTCTATAGAAATTTCCTTTTAGAGGGAAAGCAAAAATCGAGCATGGGGCTCTGTAATGGAGTTAAAGTGAGACAAAAGATGCAAAACAAACGTCATCACCATATTAAGAAACCTCGGACCTTTAGCAAAGGCCGAGCAATGAGTGAAATGACGATCACCCCAATCAGAAGGATGCTCACAAAAAGTAGATATCAGCTCGTCTTTAGACACGGTCTTAAGACGATCACAACCGAGGTAGTTAGGATGCGCTACCCTCAAGACGTGGAGCACCTCGGATACAATATCCGATGTGACCACAATGTGCATACCTCGAACGCAAGTAACAAGAAGAGGTACTGAATAATCAAATCTATGCATGTTGGAGTAAAACTCCTAAATGAGTGCGGATGGACAAGTGACCGGAATGCCACACAGTGACTCCCAACCCCTACTGCTAATGATAGTGGGTAGGTCAGTGCCAGAGAAGTCCAACAAAATGACTTGGTGTTTTGAATGAATGCCTCTTCTAGAAAACTTCTCAAAAAAGTCCTGTCAAGTTTTATTATCACAGAACCAAATATGAGAAGGGGTAGGATCAGAAGAGGATGCCCCAAAATGAAAAGGGTTCCAAGACGAAGTAGATTTTTGTTTAGGTGCCATAGAGCAACTAAACGAAACAAGAAGAAAGAGAGACACACAGAAAAGCACCAATCACAATCAATATATATAATATAGAGAATGTAAGGTATGTATGCATGAAAATGCATGAATATGTGACATGCAAACTTAAAAACATCATGGGCTCAGCTCAATCCAAACCTACTAGCACACAATTATTTCAACAAAGTAAACACATATCTAAAATGCATAAAAAAATTGTTGTAATACAATTGTGATGCAATGCGTGATGATTTAAAGCCATTTTCACAAAGCCCATCCTAAATTTCACAAAAATTTCATCAAATTTGAAAAACCCTAAACAATTTTCAAAATCCCAAAAAGCTAGGTCAAATGCATAAAGGATGAAGGATTAGGACCCTTACCAGTGAAGAAATACAAGATCAAGGCTGAAAAACCATTAAGGATGAAGTTTGGAGTGAGAAGAGAGTGTTTGGGAGGTGAAAAGATAGAAAACAATCAAGAGAGATCAAAGAGAAATGAAGAAAAGTTGCACGAACCCTATATATAGAGCCTCTTAAATCTCGACAGATCAAGAGGTGTCGAGAGGTTTCAAGGTTTAAACTTCGGCAAATGCAGCTATCGAGATATCTATAGAGGAGCTGTCTAGAAAAATTTCACTAAAGAGGCTCAATGGATCGAGGAGCTATTGAGCATCTATCGAGGAGACGGAAACTTTCTAGATGGATCGAGGAGCTATCGAGATTGCAATAAAAAGAAGCTGAAGAGCTCTATAGATAGCCTAGCTGTCGAGAGGTGTCGAGGAGCTGTCGAGATTACTTAAAAGCAGTTTTTCAAAGAAGAGAAAAACACAAACATGAATGCAATCAAACATGCTACTCAACCAAGGATCCAAACAACATATTAAGCTCTCAAAATCATCTCTTAACAAGAAAAATGTCATGCATAAAGATTTAAAACACACACACACACACACACACACACTAAATAAGTCTAACTAATTTTATATTTCAAAAACAAGTTAAGACCGTTTAGTGAACAAATATTAACACATGTAAACCTTATGATAGCCAAATCACATTGTACATGTACATGTATCAAAAGTAGCAAAAAATATTGCATGTTGTGTGTGAAAAACGTTGCAAGATTTCATAAGTGTCTACATGTTATGGCAATTTAAGATATGAGCAAATCTATTTAACTCACACACAATCATAACTGCTTGAAGGGGACTATCACCTTCGAGGTACATCTTTTAACTACCACATCTCCTAGAAGACACACTTGCAATCATATTTTAAAGCATTTTGATTCTTTTTCTTTAACTTTCTTTGCATATTTTTTTTTATTAAACATATCATGCATGGGCATATAAGAGAGAGAAAAGAAATACCCAATGATGTTAAGTTTTCGACATTGCACTTTTGCTATGTTGAAACATACAAATGTCATTTCATGATTGGCAAGCAACAGTAATGAGATGATTATTTATGCCTTTCTCTTAGGATTTTCTAGTCTTTCTAGTCAAAAAGAGTGACACGAGTGTTAAGTATAAGAGATAACTTAATCTTACTCATCACAAACACGAGCCACAAAGCTCACTTACTTAGTTGTGCATATTGATGTTTATCTAAGCTACAAGAGATACAAAGTTTAGAAAACTCTGTGTCATTGGCCATTTAAGGTACACAAGTACCAATGTATACAAACACACATTGTTTTTGTATTTTTCTCATTTTTCAATTTTTTTTATTTTATGAAAAAAAAAATAAAGCAAAATTGAAAACACACAAATAAAAACTTGCTAAACAAAGCAATGCATAAAAACTAGACTGACTCAAAAAAAAAAAAAATAAAGCAAAACACACAAGTAATGGAAACACACAAAAAGAGGGAGAGAGTGAAAAGTGACTAAATCACTCAAAGCCTTTTTCCTTCCATACTTTGGAAGAACCTTTCCTTTTGGCAAACCCTTGAACCGATGGTAAGGGGGAAGAATTGCAACTGTTTAAGTTTAAAAGGAACATGAGAGCTTTGAGAAGATCTCCAAGAAAATCAAGAGAGGATGGAAACTGACTCAGGTTTCCAAATGAGCCCATACTATTGCTTTGTTAAGTGGCTTGCCACTTATAGCAATTAGGTCAAGTGTTTCCAACTGCTCTACAGTGATGACAAAGATACTGCTTCTTCTATTTAGACTTTCGAGCATTGTTCTTCTTAGCCCAAGGGTTCTTATTCTCTTTCTTAGTAAGCTTAGGGGGTGCTCCTAAGATAAATTTACCCTTGTCTATATTCTCACTAGATATCACAATTTTAGCATCATTATTCTTAAACCCAATATTATTAGCAAGAGAAACAAAAACAATAGTACTAGAATAAGCAATATTAGAGAAGAGAAATCATACCCAAAACCGGTTCGATTAGAGGCAGATTTTTGGATACTGAATGTCTCATCAAGCTTTGCACTTGAAGTCCTCTCCAACTAAGTTCTAACTTGAAACAGCTCTGCTTCAAGCTTCTTGGTCTTCTCAGACAAGAAATTGTTTTCGAACCTCAGTGCTCAAATAGTCTAAGCTTCTTGGGGGCCAACCTATACAATTTCTCATGCTTTTTAGAGACCTTGTATAACTTTGGATAGGCTTTGTGGATGTCATCTTGTTCATTCATCTTTTCAAACTTAAACTCCTCCAAGTCCTCTTCTTCATCCACATCTTCTACAATCCCCTCAATAGGATTGATAGTGGTGGTGAAGGCATTTAGGATTCCGTCATCCTCATTGTTAGAATCATCCTCAGGTTCAGTGTCACTCAAGGTAGCAACAAGTGCCTTGCTTTTCCCAATATACTTGAGATAAGTAGGACACTCATGTTTCATGTGACCAAATCCTTGACACCCGAAACACTTGGGTCTTGAATGAATAGTGTACTGACTGGCATCCTTAGCATCCTTCTTCCCTTTTTCTTGGCTCTTCGATAGAGAAGAACTCGATTGCCTACAGTCCTTGTCGAAGCCTTTTACATTGGCATTCTTCATGAATTTCTTAAGTTTCCTGGTGATGTAGCACTTCATTTTAGAATCTTCATCGTCAAAAAACTCATCTGTGTCACTGCTCTTAGTCTTTAGTGTCATGCTCTTTCTCTTACTAGATTTTCCAATCCTTGTCAAACCTAACTTATAGGTCTGCAGTTACCAACCAGCTCTGTCAAAGGGATTTTGTCAATATCCTTTGACTCCTCAATAGCGGTGATTTTGGTATGAAATCTCTTGGGTAGAGATCTAAGCACCTTTCTCACAATCTTAGGTTCAAAAATGGTTTCCCCAAGATTAGAAGCTAAGTTTACTATGTCCTTTAGCTTCGTATAAAAATCATCAAATGACTCATCCTCCTGTATCTTGATCTCTTCGAAGCTTGTATTGAGCCTCTGTAACTTCGAATCCTCGACAGCCTTGGTTCCCTCATTGGTTATCTAGAGGATAGTCCACGCTTCCTTTACAGTTTTAGTAGAGGATATCTTCTAGAACTTCTCATTTGTTATTGCAGTGAATTAGGCATTCAACGCCCTGCTATTGAAGTTTGCCGCCTTGGTCCAGCCTATCTCCACAACTTGTCACACTTTCTCATCTAAAGACTGCAAGAAACCTCTTATGCGTACTTTCCAATATGCACAGTTAGTACCATCAAATAGAGAGGGTATAATAAGTGACTGTCCTTTATCCATGACAAACAGGGATCAATGGATTGCACAATAAAGATTAAAACCTAATCAGAGTATGCTTGCTCTGATACCACTTGATAAGCCAAGAATTTATTGACCCCTTGTGATAAATTAATTGATTAATTAGCCAAGTTAATTAATTAATCCAATTAACATGCAAAACACGTGATAGCACAAAAAAATCACCAACTAAGTTAATATGTAGCAGAAAATAAAGTTGACGCGGTGATTTGTTTACGAATAGGGAAAACCCTACATGACAAAAACCCCACTGGGTAATTTTAAGGTCACCACTCCCGAGAATCCACTATTATCACAACAAGCAGTTACAAGTAAAGGAATTTAGTACCTTATAACAACCTACAGTTGAACCCTTACCCCAACGCCCAATTGGACTTGTTCTGTAGTGACAATCTCTCATTTTCAATGCACTGCTCCTAGTACGTGACTAACCAATAGATGAACGGATTCCAGTACACGACTTGATCACCAACTTGAGAAGGATGTTGGTTACAAAGTTCTTCAGTTTATCACACGATGAAAATCATGCAGTTGCTTGGTCATAAAACCCAACGGTGTACAAACACAACAGCTTCTTCAAGAGAAAGAATAACTAGTTCAAATTCTGACTGCGGTCACAATTTGCATGTAAAAGACTTTGCTCAATACTTGTGCAATTGTACTACCTTTAACGGCCTTAAAAATAATTCTTATATATGTTTAGGGTTGTGAGAGAAGAAGGCCTAAACATACATTCACAGATTGGGTGAAAATCAAAACTAAAAATCTATTTTTCATAAATCTTAACAGATACCCTATCTATCGAGAAGCCGTCGAGCCTCAGGTTGAAGCAACTCTTTAAACCTTGATAGATATTAGCTATCAAGCTAATTGTCAAGATTTATTGAACAACACTTCTTCACTTGGTTCTTGGATAGACTTGCATGGCTTTAGCACTTGAATTTGAAACCTTATTCCTTGAAGTATTAAACTCATCCTAGATCTACCCAATTATAAGTAAAGTGCGTTTTGTTAAATGATTAGCCAATTACATAAAATATTAACATATGTTCCTAACATGAATCACATATGTCCTAACATTGCTAGAGGCCATTGAAACTGGTAGCTAGATGATGAAGATTTATTTCTTTAAAGGAAAAGGAGATGAAAGGTAGAGATGTCTCACTAAGCATGCCAGAATTTGTAAACTACTAAATTTCAAGTTTTGAAATAAAATCAAACAAGTAAAATAGTTTCACAAATGTGAATTCGTATTGATAAATAAGTGGTACAATTCTTTGAAAGTACCAAAGAATGATCCTTTGATTCAATCTCCTTGAAGGATTTGTTAATTGAAAATTTTAGGAATGTATTCTTGGTTTGAACGTAGAATATCCTTCAATTTGGCTGAAGAATGGATTGAAAACCTTTGAAACCGAATTACAACGAATCTCTTACTATGAGCTTATTAGAAATTCTCTGTTCTTCATGTTCTTAATTTGCGTGTTCTTCGTCTTTAAAGGTTTGAGATGGAAGTTCTTTAGAGCTTTTAGGGCTTGAATCCTGTAGAGCTTCTGTACTTCTGCATGCTTCTAAATCTCCTAGATGCTACTTATGATGTGTATCTCCAAAATGCCTTAGGAAGGTTTCTATTTTTAGGAGTTTGAGGGTAGTTGAGCGACACGTGACAGAATTTGATTGGTAACACGTCGCAATTTGAATGGAGGAGTTTTAAGATTTTTTTTTCCAAGACACATGGTATCATTTGATTGCCCGAAATGTCTTAATTTTCAAGATGACACATGTCAGCACTTGATTGGATTGCTTGTGTCATTGTCAACATGTGTTGAAGTATGATTGGCTTTTGCAAGTTTTTATGCTTTTGTTTCAGTGACACTTGGACAAATATGTGGGGTTTTTTAATTTGCCAAATTTTGTGGACTTGATAGTATGATGTGGCAACTTGTGATAGGTCAAAAATTTTCCTTCTACAACTAGTATAATAAGGATTGGACAAAAAGAGTAGTACCAATTGACTTTCCAAGAGATCAAGATTCCTCTAAAGGTATCAATTGTGGCTCTAAGTACCTTTTTTGGGAGTAGTGATAAAAGTGATGAGAGAAGAGAGAAATATTAGAAATAAGTAGAACTATCACTCCAGTGAGTGGCAAAAAAAATTTGCTACGTTTTTGTGGCGAAAATAGGCAAATGACCATTTTATACCAAAAAAAAAAGGGCAAATGCCACATTTCCCAAACTAATTAGGAAAATGCCCCTATTTTGAAACTCGATTTTCTCAAAATCGAGTTAAAAAAAAAAATTCTGGAGCTCTATTGCGACATTTTAAAAAGCCTATAATGACGTTTTAAAGACCTATAGCGGCGTTTTGCAACTCGAATTCCATGAAATCGAGTTATATGCATGTTTTTTTTTTTTTTTTTTTACCTATAACTCGACTTCATGGAGCTCGAGTTACAAACTGCCGCTATAAGTCCTTAAAAACGTCACTATAGGCTCAAAACGTCACTATAAAACTTAACTCGATTTTGAGGAAATCGAGCTTTAAAAGAGAGACATTTCCCTAATTAGTTTGGAAAATGAGGTAATATGCTGATTTTTTTTTTTCACGAAAATGGCAAAAACCCATTTTGGCCAAGTTTTTGTAAATAGCATACGGATAGAGGTCTCTTTTTGATATTTGGTGTACTAAAATAACATTTTGAGTGATTTGGAACCCCCAATGTAAATGCTTTGAACTTTTCCTAGCTCTTGGAATACTTTCATAAATTTTAATGTCTTTTCCGGTCTTTCCGACCGCATGATTAAAATTTAAGACCACCTGGGCATTGTAATCATCAACTATTCCATTAATTCTCTAACATTTCATTGTCAGATTAAGCACGCTTGGGCATTGTAATCATCAACTATTCCATTAATTCTCTAACATTCCATTGTCAGATTAGGCACATATGGCATTGTAATCATCAACCATTCCATTGTCAGCCCAACTTTACTGATATTGTTTTTCACTTCTTAACTGTTGTTTCCCTTTACTTTTCCTAAATAGATATTAACAACATAATAAACTGGGATCAAACATTAATTTTCTGCTACCAAAGTGGAATTAAACTTGTACTACAAGCTATTTTGATATACACAATATCCAACATAGTTTGATCAGGAGATAGTGTAATTTCGATAGATAGGACCTACGGAGTTTGAAAATTTGAATAAAATCTGAGGATTGGGTGTTGACAATAATAATAATAATAATAATCCGAGCAAAAGATTTTGTAGAAAATAATAATAAGAATAAAGAAATAATATTTAAATAGGATATAAAAATAATAAAAAGTCTATTAAAAAGTGTATTTGAAAAATTAGATAAGTAAAATGTAAATTTAACTATTCTCTTCAAACAGTGTGAAACTTTGGAGAGGCTGCTGGAAAATTTGGTGAGTTTGCTGGAATGTAAATTATGAATCTTTCCTCGTTCAATCCTTAACACAGTTGGAAAGAAGCTTCACGTCCAATGGATAGTTGTGATGTCTAGCTCATATGAGCAACTATGTAGCAAGTCATTGGTCTTTTACTCTTTTAATTATCTAAACATGCAAGTACAACAATTGTTAAATCTGAGGGACTTAGGGTCATGATGACTTCGTTTCTTTTGATAAGCATTCACTCATTGCTATTTACAAAAATAATGGCATCTTTATACAGTGACATGCAAGACTCTAAATATCAAAGAATAAAGTTGCTATTATGTCAATATAAAATTCTAGTTACTACTTTTTTTTAATGCCCTATTAATTATAATTTATTATATATATTTTTACCTTTTAAAGAAATATTGAAATTTAAAATGAAAAAAAAAAAATCAAACACATGAAAAATTATGATTAGTAGAGTATAAAGTGAGAGATGAGAGTAATAAAGTAAAAAAGATTTTGAAACGATGATAGAGAAAAGAAAAATGAAGAGAGAGAGAGTAACAAATGATACATGTTGCGATTGTGAGCTGAGTCATGGAGGAAAGTAGACCTTCTAAGATTGAAAGTCGAGGAGAGTAGAGTTATTGGAACTGCCAATGAGAACATATGGCCACAGTATATCTCTTGGTATTGTTTAAAAAAAAAAAAGAAATTAGTGATTGATTTCATTGAATGAGTTGAACAATAAAAATTTGAATGATTTCAGGTTTTTATTTATATTTTTTTTAGTGGACCTTTTGTTAAATATATTGTTCATTGTTGTTCTTTGACCTGATCTTCTTGTGTTTTGGCTATTTTTGATGTCACAATAATTTCACAACATTCATAAATTAACATTCTAAAAATTTTAAATTAGAGATGTGGTGGGCCTGTGTGTGAGTTTTCATGTTAATTTAGGAATGTTATGACATTTAGTTGTGTCCGTAGCATTATTCTTATTTTTATTGAATCAAAATTCTTGGGTTCTCAAATCATGGTGTTCAATTTTTTCTTTAGGGTAGGAAAAACGTGTTAATATAAAAATAATTATATATATAATTTTTTTAAGGCAAGTCAAGGTGTTTATTTGAACACCCTAGCTTTTATGTACAATCTCCAGTGAGAGTTATTAGGGCATTTGATCAAATAGAGTTATTTTAATCTTGACAATTCTTTTGTAAAAAATGGTCTAGATTATGTTATATCTCACATCAAAAAAAAAAAAAAAAAAAAAAAAGGATTATGCCATATCATCTTCCACTAACAAATTTTTATAAAAAGTTCTTTTAAGACCACAATTTTTGTCACATTTTTTACTCTAACTTTGACATGATAAACTATGAATAACTGCCAATCAATTTGTGACAAAACTTGTGGCACAAAAGTTGTGTCTACAGGTTTCTCATCTCTAAAATAACGATTTTTTTTAAAGCATATCTCTCACCCCACTTAACAACTTGACACTATAAAAGTAAAAGGCATATAAAGAACTCTGGAGATCATTACTTTGGTTCCCACTCACCCTCCCTCTCCCACCCTTTATCTCTTACCCCATTATCTTAAGGATTGTTCTTGACTTTGAGTTAGGTAGGACTTGGAGACAAAGGGGTGGAACAAGTTGTATTCTCCTCTCTCTTAAAGATTATATTTTTTTATTTTTTTAATAAATTACAAGTTTGGTTCTTAACCTTTACACTATATGTCAATTAGGTCTTTAACGTTTTAAATGTGTCAATTTAGTCTATAATATTTTGGTATTGTGACAAAATGGTTACTACCATTAAGTGATGAATGAAAAAACAGATGTGACTAACAATGATATTATTATCGGTAGATTTGGTATTGAAATTCCAATTCTCAAAGATCAAACCAACGATTCACTGCTCTAAACAAAATATCAAAAAACACACACAGCGAGATAACAAAGAAAGGAAAAAACCCTATCTATTTAGCCTAATATAATTTCAATATTGAGAAAGTAGCCCAAGGGTGGCAGTCCAAGATTCCACTTACTAGAGGCAGCTAATCAAATAAAGAAGCTTAGGGACTACAATGTCGATGATCTTAATGTCAAGGAAGACGGAAGCGGTATTAGAACTAGTAACGGGGGAATACATGTGTTGTGTGAAACTAGAGATTTCCTTATTTTTTATGAACTTAGTAAAGACTTTCCTTCATAAAGACTAGAACTGGGTTTCTATTGCAGGAAGATAAGAGTGGTCTACGAGCAGGTTAGCGATGACCGGATGGAGTAATCTATCTGCCAAATATTCAACACAGAAGCTACCAGTAAAAGAGTTGGGGCGCTATTTGGCTTGGGTTTTCTTGATTTTTTTTTTTTGGGTTTGTTGCAAAAGGGTTTGGGGTTTTTCGTTTTGGAAAATTCAACACTGTTAACTTGAATCTGTGTTTTACGCTGAACAAAACATTATTGAACTGATCTTTTTCTTTTTTTTTTTTTTTTTGGTTGATGAGATTGAACAGATCTTTCAATACCAAATCTTCCGAGTTTAGGCATTTCACTTAAGTTTTTTTTTTTTTTTTTTTTATAATTTAATTAGGGTCATGTGGCAGCCCACATGCCAATACATATGCCACAAAAAATAATATTTTAATGTTACTGTTAATCATATCGACTTTTTTCTCCAGCACTTAACAACAGATATTATTTGGACACAACACCAAAAAGTTAAAAATTAAATTGATATATTTAAAATATTAGAGGCCAAACTTGTAATCTACCATATTTTTTGAGTTATTTTTAGAAATAATTATTTTAGGAATTTTGTCTGTGTTAGATAATATGGCATGACTAGTAACTTTTATTATCAAAGATTGGTAAAATTAAAGTAACTCTATGTTAGAGAGTACACAAATAATTCAAAGGATCTTCATCCATGTTGGGGATATAACATATTTTATTACTGTTGTATAATTTTTATATTAAATAATTAAAATTAATAAATATTCACAACTTAAATGTAAAGATGTGAGATTTAATATTCAAATGTGTCAGATACATAGGAGGAAGGCGAAGAGCCATCACTCATTTAATGGACAAGTCATTTGGCCCTATGTTTTTTTTTTTTTGAAATTCTTTATCTAATCCATTAAAATGTGTAACACCAACCAATCAAAATTATATCCATCCATTAATCTTGTAACCTCCACTAAAATAGAATAATTGATCTTATTAGATTAATTTAGGCAATTAATTTGGGCTTTAACACCATCAAAACTAGTTTGTAATCCCATGCATATGCATGGATACACTTAAAAATATACAACAAGATGCATAATATAAATCCTATATATATAATTGAAATACTATTGATAGTTATTTTTATATTTTGTTAACTCTTTCAAAAATTTTGTAGAAATATTATTAGGTACAAAATGTAAATTTTTCATGTTTTTTTTTATTATTATTGTGAAGATTTTTTTTACCATTAATTTATTCTAAACTTTTTGGTTTTGTACTTAATAACTCACATGGATGAATATTTATGATGTGGTCCCATATTTGATTCTAAAATTAAGAAATAAAACTCTTTGAGGATAAATAATTTAGGATACACGGCACAAAACTGAAACTCTAATTTAAAATTTTAATTTAAATTTCTCTCAGTTTTACCTATTATTATATATATAGATTATATCCAACAATTAATCTTGTAACCCCCACTAAAATAAAATTATAGATCTAATTAATCATATTAATTTAAGTAATCAATTTGGGCTTTAACATCTTGCGTAGAGGCTATTCAAACCATATAACATTTGTTTGACTATTATATCTTAGGGGAAACAAGTCACAGAGAATGAGTATCACGCCTCAATCCAAATAATGTTGTATAATATTTTCTAAATAGATATTATTCAGTATTTTATTTATTTATTTAATCTTGTACTATTTACATTTTTCTTGTATTTGGACCAACGATTACATTATTTACCATATTAATTTGTAAAAACTACATTGTAAAATTTGTAGATTCTTTAACATTTTCCATGTGAGAGATATCATTAAGGGTAGCAAGAATAAGACGAGAAAATGGGATAAAATTTAGATACAATATTTTAGGTGTTGTATATTAGATTAGTCAATTAAATTATATTACTTTTGGAAAAGATAAGACTATAATGTAGTATACTAAAGTTAGTGACTGTGAGGAAACAAGTCTTTCCAAATGACTTACAAAGAATTTGCTAATATCAACTACAAATAATTTACTATTGGACGGCCATATGGGGTGCTAAAAATAACTCATAAGCACTTCCAAAAACTACTTTATCTATTTTAGCATATTATTTTACAAATTTCCTTACATGTGGTCTTTTATTTTATTTTTCATTCAACAAATTAAAATAATATAAATCATCCAAGAGATAGAAGAGAGTGAAATGATTATAAAATAAGAGAGGTAAAGTGATAAGAGAAGAGAGAGATGTGATTAAAAAAATAAGTAGCACTTGCTACATTGAGATGCTAATGCAAGTCCCAAAAAATCTTGTAAATTTTTTATAAATACCACATTGGATGGAGGTCTCGTTTTGATATTGGGTGTGCTAAAATAGCATTTTGAGTGATTTAGCACGCCCAATGTAAATACTCTAAACTTTTTCCAGCTTTTGGAATACTTTGATCAATTTTTTTAGTACGTCTTTTCCACTCTTTTTGACTGCTTGATTAAGATTTAAGCACACTTGGGCATTGGAATCATCCGCCATTCCATTGATTCTCAAAATTTTCTTCCCACCAACAATTAAGCCAGACTTCTAGTATAGAGGAAGAGGAATTGCCTTCAAGTATTAATAACATTTGGTGATCTATCCAGAGGTAAGCTCCTTATTCCAGTTGACCTTAATCATTCTTCAGGTAGATATAACATCTATGCATGAATTCTCACTTCTTTTGTTTCTCCTGATGTCATTCTGCTTTCATATTTTGTTTGACGAAAGTAGTACACTTCTTTCATATATCATCTTGATGTTTTTACTATTTCACACGCAGACATCTTATTTCAATACACGTCAGTTACTCAAGTACAACTACAAACATAAAAAAGAATATGCAATATGGAAATCAGTAACCACAAGCGTGCAATTTATTCCAGATTATTGACCAACCCTATACTTTCATCAAATACATGGGACCAAAATTTAATTTTGGGGGGCTAAAACTTAGGGAGAGAGAGAGAGAGAGAGAGAACTCGACCGTTTAAGAAAAAATGCTAAAATTCAAAATAAAGTAAATAATAAAATATAAACAAAATAACAGATATAAAATAAGAATATAAACTAACATCTATTTAATATTAATAAAATATAAACAAAATAATAGATGATCATATAATGATGCACTATTAAACAAAATAATTTTTTTATACATTTCAACTCAATCATACATGATCTATCAAAATGGAATTTGATGTTCTTTTAAAAACTAAAAATCATTTATGATTGATATTGTACTAAGTTTTTCTGCAAATCTACCTTTTTAGGGTTAGTTTTGAGTTTTTAAAACCCAAACTTTCAAATGTATTTATTAATGATGCACTATTAACAAAATTTCTAGAATTTTCCCTTGGTCTGTAAGTAGTTTCACCTTTATGTTGACATCCCCAAATCACTTGGGTATGATGTTTCGGCCAATAGCTGAAAGGGTGAGATTGGGTGGATCTTTATTGATCACCATTTGAAAGTGATTATCTATCACTCATAATTTACAACATCAAGTGTTGATATCGAGTTATGATAAAAATTGTGGCAAATAGTGTGGTCAATGGTTATAGAGGACTGTTGTATTAATGTATGTGTTGGTTTTGAACATGAGATAGGTTTTTATTAGAAAAAGAGAGGAAAAAAAAAACTATTTTGAAAAAGGTTTAGGAATAAAAAGATATTCTTTTCATTTCATGATAAATTTAAAATTTAAAATTTTAAAATGATTCGATAACTAAGAAAAAGGTAAAATTACATTAATTTTCCTAAAATTTCATTTACTTTGTATTATAATTCAAGTAACAAGACTTTGATTAATTAAAAAAAAAAAAGCAATAGGCATTAAAAAATTTTCATAACATTTTGTACAACCTTCTAAATTGGACAAGTTGTTAATTTTTATATGGATTCAAGATTCAATACTAACGTCACTTTATTATCTCTTATCCATAATTTGTCGATCACCTCAATTAGGGTTTTTTTGGGATCTACTTATTTTACTTAAACTAAATTTTTTTTGTTAAAAGTACTATAGATAAAGGTAAAAGTTAGCTAAAATAGTATGGTAAGACCTATAAATAATACCAAAAAGTGCAGTGAAACTCATAAATAGTAGCAAAAATAAGCTGAATAGTAAAATAAGTTGCCTTTTAAAGCTGGAGCCAAACACACACTCAAAAAGCGAGCTTATTTTATTATTCAGCTTATTTTTACTGCTATTTATGAACCCATTACACTTTTTAATACTATTCATAAGTTTCACTATACTATTTCAGTTCATTTTTAACTTGATCTACAGTACTTTCAACAAAAAGTTTTCAATTTCAACGAAATAAGCGGATCTCAAACAGATCTTTATTGTGAGAAAGGTTGGGTACAGTAACTGATTTTTTTTTTTTTTTTTTTTTTTAACTTAAAACTCAATCCCCATAATTAAACACAGGCCCAAAAACGGAAATACCATGGGATGCGGTCTCCAAGAGATCTATTAGTGCTTTTGTTTCAATAATAAGTGGATCTTACCTCTTCAACAGACGAGATCCAGGTGGACTGTTTTTCAAAAACATCACATCAAAATTTTCAAGGTTGGCTCATTCACATGAAACCCATCTCTTCAAAATTTGAGTTTCATGTCAAACCTTGAAGAGATAGTTTTTTTTTTTACAAATTTGGTTATATATAATAGCTATAGCTCCCGCATAAAAAATTAACATGATTATATATTTTGAAAATCTGATTATTTGATTGCATGTTATTTATATTCTTGATACGTATGTCAATATCCGTGTCAATCGGATGTTATTTACTTTTTGATCCATAAACTTATTATTTTAATCATATTTTAAATTACAAAAACTTGAAATTCAAATACTTCATTGATGAAATAGTTTTTTATCTTTAATCGTCTTGTAATTCAATGCTAAATTTCTCAAAGTTTATGTAAAATAAAAAGATATTGAATAGAGTTATAGCCACTGATTATAACCAAGTTTAAACTAAATTTCGTCCTTAAAAAAAAAAGGTTATTTTTTCAATGAACTTTTAAGCCATGCTATTTTGACAAATTATTCTCTAAAAATATTATCAAGCAAAAAAGGCCCGAGAGTCTTACACGCAATTAAGAAAAGAAAAGAAAATTTCTGGTTGGGCAAAAGTACAAACCATTATAATTTTAAGGCTTGTCCTTTTTGACAAATAAGAATAAGCTCTTTGTGCTTGTCGTTCTAATTTGGTTTATGTAAATAACTCGCACATAGATTTTGTGATGCATCGCACATTTTATATGTAATACTGAAATCATCCTTTTTCAGGTACACAAAAGTTATTTGATAAGTTGCAATGGAAACAAATAATGTCGATTCAAACGCCGTCAATTCAGATAACGGTAAATGTTTTACATTCTTATCTATTAGGGTTTCAATGAGTTCTTAAGCAAATGGATAAAAAATTTATATCTTTGAATCTTGGGTATTTTCGTTTGAATATTAAAATGTGCCAATTAAACTACAAAATCTTAAACAATATAATATAAAAAATCATATTTCTTTAAGTGTTTCATATTCTGATTAGGACAAAGTTTGATAACAAACTTGATTGTAGCTTAAAGCTATAACTTCATTTAATATCTTTTTATTAGATGTGAATTTTTACAAATCTATCATTGGTTTATTTTCTTATTATATCCTCTATACTTGCAAAATTTTCAAAATTTTCAAAATATCAAATATCAATAGTCATGTTATTAATCAAATATTTAAATTTCAAGCTTTTATGGTATAAAATTATGCATAAAAAATAAGTTTATGGATTGAATACTAAATAACATTCGATTGATACAAAATTTGACATGTATGTTGAAAACATAAAAAAATATCCAATCTAACCTTTTGATTTTCAAAAGAAGTAGCCATGTTAATATTTTTTTAGTAGAAGTCAAAATCTTAGGCTACAATCAAGTTTATAGTCAAATTTGTTCTTCTTATTATATTTTTCACCAATTTCAACTTATTATACATGATTTTTTATCCGTTATATAGGAGTAACTAAAGCCTATAATAGGAAACAAAAACATAAAATATTATAATTGAAGTATAAAAGGAAATACTAAGAATAAGTAGAAGATTTTTATTCTATAGCACTATGATTTTTATTAATTAGTTCGAAGAAATTTCTCTTACACATGACATGAAGCAGTCATTACGGAGCGTAGGAGGCTTTATATGGCTGCACTGAAGGGTGACTGGAATTCTATTAAGGACATGCAATGCATTCAAAGACAAATTAGTAAAAATCAAATAAGAGGAACCACTCTTCATATTGCTGCTGCAGCAAACAAGGAAGACTTTGTGAAGAATTTATTGAGTTGGATGAGTAAAAACCCAACAACTGAAAATGTGACCCTAGAAGCAAATGTGATTGGGAGCACCGTAACAGCTGAAAGTGTAGCTGGAAATGTGATTGGGGCCACCCTAACAGCTGAAAATGTGACCCTAGAAGCTGAAAATATGACCCAAGAAGCTGAAAATGTGATTGGGAGCACCGTAACAGCTGAAAGTGTAGCTGGAAATGTGATTGGGGCCACCCTAACAGCTGAAAATGGGACCCTAGAAGCTGAAAATGTGATTGGGAGCACCGTAACAGCTGAAAATGTAGCTGGAAATGTGATTGGGGCCACCCTAACAGCTGATGATGTGATTGAGAACTCTGCCTTGACCCTCGCTGCTACAGTTGGAAATGTGAATATTGCCAAGGAGATGCTGAATATGTTTAATAGGGAAACCACGCCAACGAGATCCCTTTTTATGGCTTCTTTCGCAGGACATAGTAAAATGGTGCGGTATCTTTATCCTATGACTGACTTGGTTGGAGATGAAAAGGCTGAAATATTTATCACTTGTGTTAAGAATGACTTATTTGGTAAGCATTAAGTAATTATAATTTTTCCTACCTTTTATTTCTTTTCCTTTTGGTCTTCATGGTTTGATTTTTTCATACTAGAATTGACTTGAAGTTCAAAAGAATCAAAACGTAATCACGTTTTGACTTGGTACGGATTTATATACTGACTGGTCATCTTCACCTAATAGCCTAAATTTTTAGTTTCAATGCTCTATCAAACTTTACTATGCCATCTTTTTTTTTTCTTTTTTCTTTTTTTTGCTTGAAACCATAGTATCAAATAATTTGTAGTATTATATTATTAGTTTTTTCTTCATAATATATTTCTATTTGAATGAGATCAATCATGGCTCTCTAGTCTCTTAACAAAAGTTCCAGTACCCGGCCGACACTAGTTAGGGGAAAACTAGTGCATGAGGAAAAAAAAGTTGTTCAAAGTAATTGTTGCTTATCTTTCTGATATGATTATGTCACGCTTTGTCTAGACATCTTTTATGAAATAAATATTCAACATCTTCCTTCTCAATATTTTTTATTTTATCAATAAAAACATAACTAAATACCATAACATACCGAGAAGAAAAAGAATTCCGTCCATGAATACTTTTTCTTAAATTTTATTTTATTATTATTGTTTTTTTGGTGTTTTAAAATAATGCAGGAGAAGCCTTGCTAATGCTGGAAGGCCACCCTGATTTAGCAGGAGCTAGAAACAACATAAAGACTGCATTGCATGTGTTAGCTCACAAGCCTTCTGCATTTGTTAGTGCAAGTCAACCGGGAATGTTAAGGAAACACATCAATATTCTCTGTGAGTTATTCTGACTTTGAAATCTTGCATGGTGACATATTCATATATCATGTGGTATGACATACAAAGACATAAATCAATTTTTTATGTCAGTTAAATACTTTCGTATATGGAAAGTGAATAGACACGTTAAACCTCATTGATTGATTTCAACGAAAATAAATGATTTTGCACATTAATTAATTGTAAATTCCAATTAATTTTCGTTTAATTTCCGCAACATAAACAAATTATATCATAAAGTAATAAAGCATGAGATATATAGGATAAGTGATTTATTTACGAAGTGAAAAAACCAATGGATGCATCCAATAAAAAAAAACACTTCAAGAGTTAAACTCTTAACTTTAACGAAAAGTTCACTACTATAATCGAAATTTTACAGTTGAATATACATAGCAGTAAGGGGAAAATATCTCGACAAATTAAAGGAAGATCACTTCTTATGAGCACATCCTCATGCACTTTCCTACATGATGTGAGATTTCATGGATTGTAATAATCCTTTTGGGTCAATACAACAATAGTGACAAGTAGGGACAAACTCAAGTCTTTCTTATAGCTTGCATTTCACTTATGGTTCTTTTACCCTTGTTTATCCTATCTATATTAGTCTTATACTTTTGTTTATGATCCCTCTTAAATGGAGGACTATACAAATTTTGGTCTTTAGAGTTAGGCCCTTTATCAAGCTTGGCACTAGTTAAGATTTTCAATTTAACTTTGCATTTAACTAGCTCCCCATCTAAGCTCTTAATCTAGTTCACTTTAGAGGAAATTTAATTTCAACAAATATTACTCAACTTATTGACTTCATCCAATTTTACAATCAATTCATCTAAGAACTTTTATGATATTTAACACAATGCCCAAGAGCTTTACTATATGTAGTTAAAATGCCACCATCTTCATAGAAACATCTTGAGTTAAGTTGTCATGTAGAAGTATTTTATGATATTGAAGTGTATCAATGACAAATGAAGGTCAACGATCACACTCAAGAAATTAATCCTACGTAGAGTAAAGTCACTTTGATCTTAATTGAAAAGAAATGTTTAGACCCCTTTGATTAATTATGCAACAAGTTAAACAAATTAAGCCAATTAACACTCATGTGATCAAATTTTGACAAGTTAAAACCCCACTAGCTCGCAAGTATGTCACAATATCAAAGCAATAAATAGTTAAATAATTGACACAACTATATGATGACGAAGTGAAAAATTGATGGAACACGTTTAAAGAAAAAACCAATACAAAGGTTAATCCAAACCCTAAGAACGAATCCCCTAATAAAATTGAAATTTTACAATCTGAGACATACCTAGCTATGACTCAAGACTTTACTCGATAGATAACTTATTGGCATGCCCCCACAAACTTAAACCTTTAAAATTCATAGCAAACGTACGGGGATACGCTTTGTGGCTTCATCCTTAATTGATTCACACAAAGGCAACAACAACACCATAAAAATATTTTTATTTACGTTTTGAACTCATAGGTTGGAAAGTGGAAGCTAGGGTTTTCTTTCTGATTAACTTTTCAAAGCTTGACTCAACAACCTCAACAAAGTCTTGTATAATAGGGCCTAATATAGGTGCTTCACTTAGGATTGAAAAAGACAAAACACGTCACTTAATAACTTCTTAATTCTCGATCAATTGAGCTACTGTCAAACATCAGCTGAGAACCCTTTTTTCAATTGATTGAGATGCGGTTAAAAAGCCATTGAAGCCTGGATTTTGATCGATCTAGGGGCGATCAAATAACAATCAAAATCCTGAAAATTTGTCTTCTTTGAGCTGTATCTTTGACTCTTAATCTTGAATGTTTGATAATTAATATTGACTCAATTAAAATTATAAGGTCATTAAATTTTGCCAACCTAAAACCTAATAATCCATTCATATGGTATATATACTCCTTGTAAAAGCACATAACAAGGTTAGAGAATAGCTATTCCATTACAATGTACTAATCATGTCAAACAAATGTAATTGTAGCACATTTGCTCTTTATACTCTAGATCTATTCAATTCTTTAATAAATTAAATTTGACCAAGGTATGGCCAATTTTTTTTTTTTTTATCATTGTCAGTTGCAGGGTTAAAAAAGGAAAAATCGAAGCAAATTGAAGCCAATGAACTGTTTGAAAAATGTCTTCAGGCTTACAAAAGTGATGTTGAGCGTTTAATTGAGATCCCAGATATTTCAAAGGTTCTATTTGATGCGGCAAAAGTAGGCAACATTGAGTTCTTGATCAAGCTAATTCACTTTGACTTCGATCTATTATGGAAACATTATAAAGATAAAACCATATTTCATCTCGCTGTTGAGGAGCGCCATGAAAGCATCTTCAGTTTGCTTTATGAGTTAGGTTCAGTTGGAGGTATAATAGTAAGTAGAACAAATAAAAAAGAAGGCAACATATTACATTTAGCAGCAAAAAAGGCACCTCAAGAGAAGCTAAATGCTATATCAGGAGCAGCTCTTCAAATGCGACGAGAAATATTATGGTTCAAGGTACTTATTCATATGCTTTGAGTAGCTAGTGTTGAACCATCTCATTAAATGTTCACCCCTGTTTGCAAATAGATTTAATTTCTTCCTAAAATTATTAGCATTTTTGGACTAACTAGTCTCTCATATGATATTTTTCATGTCATTTGTATTGAAAGGAGGTGGAAAAGGTTGTAAGTCCTGACTACAAAGAAATGAAAAATGCAAAGGGGGACACACCGTATGTTTTATTTGTGAAGAACCACGAGGAGTTGAGGAAGGAGGGAGAGAAGTGGATGATAGGCACAGCTAATTATTCTATGGTGGTCGCTGCACTAATTGGCACTATAATGTTTAGCGGCCAAGTAGCTGATGGATTAGACCAGAATCCTCATATTTTTCTGGCCTTTACAGTTTCAACTGCAATATCATTATTTGGCTCATCGACATCTCTAATAATGTTCTTGTCCATCCTTACCTCGCGTTATTCATTCGATGACTTCCGTTGGTGGTTACCTATTAGGTTGCTGATTGGAGCCATTTCACTTCACATCTCAATTGCCGCCATGATGGTTGCATTTGCTACATCCTTTTGGTTGAAGAATTATAATCGAGATGCGAAATATGTTGTCATTGTTTTATGTGCTTTAGTGCCAATCATAAACGTGTTGCTGAAGTTCCGCCTACTTTTTGAGGTCCAATCTATCTTCTTTCGGTTTCGGCCACGTCACCGTCTACTTCACGAGGAGGTTTCTTATGCACCGGTGGGTAGACCCCAGTCCCACGAGACTGCGGATCTCGACAATGTCTCAATCCAACACCCACCGCATAATGATGGCGAATAAAATAACGGAAGTTACTTTACTAGCAATGGCCAGTCTAGTAGTGCATGTGCAACTAGTCAATCTTTCTGTTGCTTTCCTTTCTACGTGTGCCTAAAATGATTATGAATAAGTGTGTACTATAACACTGGATGTTAAACGCATGTTATCTTTTGCATTTATTATATATATGTTTGCATCTTTTGAATTATTGTTCTGTATATTTATGTTGTATTGTACTACTTTTAAACCCGCATCTTGCATGGGTTTTGATAACAAAAAAAAAAAGAGTCAAGAACCATGTGATTTAGTTGCTTTTTACATTTCTTTTAACGCGAAGAATATGACTTCGAACCCCTTTCCCTTGTTCAACGTGAGAAAGGGGGAAATAAAAGAGAGAAAGCTGAGAAATTGGAAGAGTACTGCATATATATATATATATATATATATATATATATATATATATATATATATAATAAACTTGTATAAGATAAAACAACGTTAACAATCCAAACTACAGAAGTATAATTACTCCAATAGTCTTTAAAAAGTATAAAATCAATTCTATAATTCGATATGATATTTTAAAATACATGGCAAATGTGAACTTGCCGTTTTTACCCAACTTATAGCACAAAGAAAATATGAGACTTATATCATGTTTCTACCATCCTACCATTTAGTGTGACATCTTTTCAACATCATGTACTTAATAAAAATAAAAGAATGAGGAACATCATCCATATACAACTAGGATGACTCAATAGACATCAACATGAGCTACGAAATGCATTTCATATGATACATTTTCTAAGTCAGGCCAACTCATTGTTGCACTTTTATCCTTTGTCATTTAAAAGAACGAATACTATTTTCATCATGTAAGCAAAAAAAAATTCTCTTGACAAAGGTGCTACTCCCATGGTCTAGGCTACAATTTCAATGCATCTTTCTATTATAATTAACTTCGAGCATTATCAAATACGTAAACGACTTATCTTGAAATTCCCATAACACATACACACTCTTTCAAAACAAGAACAAAAAATTTCAACAACCTATAAAAAGTGGGTGAACATAGATTCAAGGTGAAAAATGGGTTTGCTCTCTCAGAAAAACAGGGATACAAACGATTTGAAAGATCCCAATTCAAGATTATTTCGTGAGTTAGTGGGATCTCTTTAGAATCCAACCCTAATTTGAAATAAGTTCAATGAAGGAAGCATAACATAAATCAAATTTCTAAAAAATACAATAAATAATAAAATCCTATAGGTGTTTTTTCTTTTCTTTTCTTTTTTTTTAAAAAAATGAGTAACTGCAATTTATTAAAATATATCTGAAAGCGAAGTGTATTCCCAGAAAAAAAAAAAAAAAAAAAAAAAAAAAAAAAAAAAAAAAAAAAAAAAAAAAAAAAGCGCAAAGTGAAAAAAATAAGAAAATAGAAAGAAGAATGATCTGAGACGTAGCATTAACAGCAAAGACACAAAAAGATGCCGGGGTTGCCCCCAAATTGTCACACACTTCTTCGAGAGCCTATCCCACCACTCTAAGATTTCAGCATAGAATTAACAGAACTTGACATAACCAAGTAATCCAAGCTAGCTAGGCAGAAGACAAAAGCCCAAAGATCAGAAGCTAAAGGGCAATGCAGCAGCAAACCAGAAAGAGTTTTTGGATAATTTATTGATGGAGATGAGATGGGTAAGGACGACCTAAGAGCTGAAAACGCTGCCCAGACTTACGCTGCTGCAACTGGAAATGTGAATATTAACAAGGCAATGCTGAAGAAAAATAGTATCCTGCCAAACCTAGGTTTCTTGCCCTTTTTCATTTTAGGTCTTCACGGTTTGATTTTGTCAATTCCAGAATTGATTTTTAATCATGGCTTAAACATTTAAAGTGGTGCGCCAAGTTAACACAATCTAAGGCATTCATTTTTTAAATGAGGACAACTTACACAATTTCACTCAATTTTCTAGATTTGGTAAAAGTATATAGTGACGGACTAAAAATTTTGGTATGGATCCATATACTTGATCAAATGTTCGGTCATCATTACCTAATAGCTTGAATTTTTAGTTTCGATGCTCTAACAAACTTTACTATGCCAACTTTCTTTTTGGGTTGAAACTATAGTATCAAATAATTTGTAGTGCAGTGATTTACTTTTTTTCTCCTTTTATATATATATATATATATATATATATATATATATATATATATATATTAAATGAGATTCTTCATTATCTGATTTAGATCAACCAAGACTCGCTAGTCTCTAAACAAAAGTTCCAGGGCCCGGCCAACACTAGTTAGGGGAAAACTTGTGTATAAAAATATTATCAAATTTAAGGAATTGTTGCTTGTCTTTTTCATATGATTATGTCATGGTTTGTCTAGTATATCTTTCCAGAAAGAAGTATTCAACATGTTGCTTCTCAATATTTTTTTATTTATTTTATCAATAAACATTGATGGGTATGGGAAAATTGATAAGGTGGTGGACCGCCTTGTACCACTGCAAAATGGATTTGTAAGAAATAATTATACATTTTGAACGGGCAATGAACGAAGATAATCATTATCCTCTATTGATGACGGCTATAAAAATACTAGACATTATTACCCTAATAAAAACATAAAAGCATCTAATATTATTTGTAGGCTTAGTTCAAGCTCAAGTTGAACTTGAATATTTTATTTTTATTGTCAATCACTCGAACACTCACTACTCAATAAAGCTCAATTAGTATATAACCTGTAAAGTTGTGATTATAATTATGTTTTATGTTGGCTTTATTCCATGATAAAAAATGTTGCAATTGCATTAATTTTATTTCTTGTATTTTGTGGGATTTTATTGCATTGGGTTTAGTATTAAGTTGGTGAAGAATCGAGCATAAAATGAAGAATCAATGCAATTTTATGACTAACTCGCAAGAAGCTCATGAGTAAAGGTTTCTGTGAAAAGGGCACATGAAAAGCACATGTTGAAAACTACAGAGTCATGCTAAGCTGTCAGTTTTGCGACTGTCTCGCGAGTAGGGCCAACCCACGAGGTACCTATGAAATTTTCTGCTTGGAGGATTTTAGGAGTAATTTTCTTACCCTTCATCCATACTATATATACCATCATTGCCCACAAAAGTATAAAAAACTATTTAGAGATAAAAACCCTAGATAGGTTTTCTACAACAACACACCCATCTTTTAGAGAGAGAGCTACTCATCCTTAGTGAGAAATCATTCTAGCCTCTTCTCCTTCCTTCTCCCATTGTCATACCTTGAGAGGAGATTTGTACCCAAATACAACCCACACATTTTCAGAGTGTAGAGAGTATTTTGGAGCTTGAGAAGGTTTAGGAATTTGCCAAAAGAAGCCAGTGAGGCTTAGCGGATGCAATTGGGTGTATTGCGGGATCCGGAAAGCTAGAGAAGACATGACTCTGAGAAGTTCGTTGATACCAAGATCTTGGAGGGCTCAAGTACATTGGGTAGACTAGGCTTGAAGGGTCTTTTGTTATTCGTGTACTCCAACTTTATTCTCTAGTGAATCAATTTCCACTTGGAGGGTCGGAGAGATTTTTCACTGAGTTCTTTGGTTTCCTCTTCGATAACACGTATTGGTGTTATCTTTTGATTGCATCTCTCTTCCCTTACTCTTGTGCTCTACATTTATTACTTATTGTTCATATTTGTGCACTAGAGTAGTTTCGGTGATTGTGCTTCTTTTACTCTTGTTCCGCACTTAGATAAGTTAGAGTAAAAGCAATCTAGCTGTAATTATTTTTTTAGGGTCTAAACAAGCTCTTATATTTTAGCACAAATTTGAGCTTTCACGTGGTATCATAGTGGGTACATTTGTTTTGGTTTCATTACCTAAGTGTGATCCTTGATCCCTTGTGTTTATTGCTATAGATAGTGCTTTGCAAGCTTCTATGGATGTTTTGGATGTTGTTGAGTGTAACATGCCATGTGTTTGTAAAAATGTCTCTATGAGTGTTAATCCTTGTGATTGTGATTGTTGAGAAATTTAGACCCCGATTGATATAATTAAAAAGTTTTAAACCCAAGTTGTTAATTAGATTTATTATGAATAAACCTTGTTGAAACAAACAAACATCAATAACATGTCAATATCATGTATAGTAGAATAGTAAAAATATAAGATATGATGACCCAATAAAACCAATGAAACAAACTAGTTTGTCAATAAAAAAAACCTGGGGGTAAACCTTCCCGAAAAGCAATCCATTATAGTAAAGAGAAGTTTCAGATCTAATACAAAATCTTTGTCCCTAGACTTTACAATCCCTTTAGATGAACTTACAGCAAAAACCTTTTACCACTTTAGAACATCTAAACTCTTCAATATATGAACGCCACCCTTTTGCATAGATCCCAATTCATGACTAACCAATGATGCACGGCTCCCAGTACATGACTAACTCTACGAACTTGAAGAAGATGTTGGCTACAAAGTTCTTCACTTCATCAACAATGAAGATCAAGAAGCACTTGGTTACAAAACCCCAAGGTGCAAAAGACGCAAGAGCTTCTATAAAGAGATCAAGGCACTCAGTTACTTTTTCATGTGTTTTCTTATGTATTATCTTATGTGACAGCCTCTAAAATAAGCCTTATATATGTCTAGGGTTGTGAGAAAAGAAACCCTACACATACACATTAGCTTGGGCTGAAAATCAAATTTGGAAATTCTAATTTCATTGATCTCGATAGGTTTTCTCTCGAGCTTCTGTTGAGTTTCATTAAATCTTGATAAATTATCTGTCAAGCCTCTGTCTAGCTTTAATGAACAGCTTTTCTTCACTTGTTTCTTGGTCCAATCTTCATGACTTTAACACTTGATTTGAACAACATATTTCTTGAAATCTTAAACCATCCTAGATCTACTTAATTACAAGTAAAGTGCATTTTATCAAAGGATTAGCCAATTTACATAACATATGTTCTAATAAGTTCCACATATGTCCTAACAGTGATGACATGTTACATGAATCTATGGGTGTTGTTGAAATTCCAAATGTCAAACTCTTGAAGAAAAAGGCTAAGAAGTTTCATGAGAATTTGAGCAAGTTCATTTGTGAAAATGATGATTTGATTGCTAAGCTCAACGAATTCAACAAATTGGTTTAAAAGAATAAAAAACTTACTGAACATTCTCTTGAAAACTAAAGGAGTTTAAATGTTTAAATGTGGACTTGGATGCTAAACTTGTTTTTTCTAACAAACTTGTTAATGATCTTAAATGTGAAAATAACCTCTTAAGATGCATGCCAAGTGTTTGATTGCTAAACCTATTGCTAAAAAGGAAGAAAATCTTTGTTACAATCATGTTGTGTTGCCCGATTTTGTACCTATTGTGAGCTCTACCTCTAAAGACATATCGGTATACATTCTTCCATACAAAAGAAACCAAAAAGTGGAGAGAAAGACTTTTAAGCCTAAGCCTTCGTTTAGCTCTCATCCTAGGCATTTGAATGGATTTAAGTTTGTTCCCACTTGCCACCATTACTGTATGATCGATCACATAAGACCTCAATGCTCTATGTTAAAGATAAAACAAAACCATGTTGCTAGATTCCTGTCTAAAAGGCCTAGTGGACCTAAACACATTGTTTGTCACTATTGTGGTGCCTTTGGTCATTTAAGACCTCATTGTTCTAAGTTTCAATCTCTTAAAAGAATCAAAAGAAAAGAGAAATTTGAGCTTCTTGGAAGTTGTGCTAAGAAAGCTAAACTGGATTGGATTGAAAGTGGTAAGTTGTTGAAGCATGTGGTTAATGCTCTTACCTCCTTGTCTATGTGCATCTCTAGCTCTCATTCTTCCAACCCTCGTCTCACTTCTCATAAGACACTCATTCCGAACAAGCATTCCATTTAGATGAGGAAAGGTTCCTATGGTTGAGCTTATACTCTTTTGGTCCTTGACCTAATTCTTTCGATCTTTGTAGGACCCTTTATGTATTAGATGCTTCATTTTCATGAATTTGTGCATCATGAATCTCTTTATATGCATTGTACGTGACTAACTCCACCAACTTGAAGAAGATATTGGCTACAAAGTTCTTCAGTTCATCAACAATGAAGATCAGGAAGCTCCTTGGTCACAAAACCCGTGGTGCAAAGACACAATAGCCTCTACAAAGAGAATAATGAACTAGGCCACTTTTGCATTCGGTCACACAATGCAAGCGTGACGGCCTTTAAAATAATCATTATATATGTCTAGGGTTGTGAGAAAAGAAACCATTCATAACTACATAGGAATATGCGTGTAATCAGATCTGAAAAGCTGATTTTGTAATTCTCGACATATACAACCTTTGTCAAGCTTCAACATTAAATATCAATAGAAAGGATTTTGTCAAGACTTCTATCAAGCTTTAATGAACAACTCTTCTTCACTTGTTTCTTGGTCAGATCTTCATGAATTTAACACTTGACTTGAACAACATGTTTTTTGAAATCTTAACCATCCTAGATCTACCTAATTACAAATAAAGTGCATTTTGTCAATGGATTAACCAATTTATTTCAAATATGTCCCTAACAATCTCTCCCTTGGCAATCCGTGACAAAACCACAACAAACAAATGATCGTGAAAGAAGTCTTAAATCACTAAACTCATAACCACTTGTTGTATTACAAAATAAATCTAACTCTAATATAAACTCTTGAAAAATTTCGCAAGAAGAGAGTTCATGGCATGATAGACTTTCACAATCTATCTTTCTGAAACACTTAAACAAAACTCATCAAGGCATCACGTGTGAAACAAAAATAAAGATTGCATACATAAAGAAACATGTGTATAAAGAAAGAAAAGAAACAAGACCAGTGTACAAGAGGCTAATATAAAAAGAAGAAAATAAAAATACATATGAACCTCACTACATCCCTCAAAATCTATACACTCTCCCCCTATCAAAAAATGTCCTATACTAACTCTCCCCCTAAGTACAAGACTACTTTCAATCCCAAAACTAGTCCCCCTTTTTGTCACGAATGACAAAGGGTAAGTCACTAAGAGGTCGTCATCTCGTCATAATCGAAAGAGCTAGCATCACCCTCATCACTATCAGCTGAGGCCTCTGGAAAAGGAGACGGAGAAGGAGCAAAACTGCCAATGCGAGCCTATTGGCGTGTTAACATATCTCATCTGTGAGATAGTCAAGACAATCACCAAAGTCAGTCTCCATCCGCTGAAGTTACGCCATGATGTCCTTCAGGGTCACGCTAGCAGCAGCGGAGGTAGAAGGAGCCGAAGAAGAACGCGGAATAGCATAAGTTGCAGGATCTATCATCTCCACTCGTGGCTGCTTCAGTCAAAGCTGGGCCTTGCTCCACCGAACAGAATCAACACTAATGGCACTCATGGTGATGAAGAAAGGAAAGGAAAGAATGTGAATGGAGAAGTGTGTGAGGATACGTGTGATAGCTGAAGGGAAGATGAGCTTATCATGTGTGGTAGTATCCAAATAAATATCAAGTAATGAAGTAGAGGGAAAGTCGATAGAGAGGTTCTCTAAAAGAGACAAAAGAAAATGAGCACGAGGCTCAGTAATGGAGTTATAGTAAAACAATGGAGTAAGAGTAAATGTCATCACCATGTAAAGGAAGCACTGGCCTTTTGTAATGCCCGTGCATAGGGTGTTTAGCTTACCACCCAATATGAAAGGAGTCTCACAAAAGTGAGAGAGAAGCTTGTCTCTGGACACAATCTGAAGATGCTCACAGCCTAGGTAGTCAGGATGTGCTACCTTGGGAACATGTAGTACTTCAATTATAAGATCCGGAGTAACTATGATACGTGTACCTTTGAATGTAGTAACAAAATGAGGTACAGTGGTATCGATGCCGTGTATTTTGGAGTAAAACTCTTGTATAAACATGATGGGACACCTCATAGGTCTCTTAAGTAGAGATTCCCAACCGCAAGTCTGAATGATAGCGGGGAAAGGAGTGTCGGCAAAGTCCGACAGGATAACCTGGCATTCCGGATGAACGCCACATTTTTTGAAGTTCTCTGAGAGGTCCTTTATGGCCTTTTCGTCACAAAACCAAATGTGGAGGGGGACAGGAGGATCAGAAGAAGAAGAAGAAGAAGAAGAAGAAGAAGAAAAAGAAGACCTAGAACCTTGAAGAGGATTTCGAGCCGGAGTGGATTTGCGCGCTTTAGGTGTCAATTGCAGTCTATCCGAATGAGAGAAAGAGAGAGAGAGATAGAGAGAAGAGGAACAAAGCACAACACAACTAAGAAAAGGAATGAAAAAAGAGAACGGATGCATGAAAAATGCATGAGTATGTGATGTGCAAAAATTAAAAGCATCATAGGCAGAACCTAATCCAAACCTATCAGCACTCAATCAACAATAATCAAACACACATCTAAAATGCATGAAACATTGTTATAGTGCAATGAGAATGCAATACATGAGCATATGACACCAAATCAACATAACCCAACCCAAAAATTTCACAAAAATATCAAAAACCCCAAAGTATTATAAAAACCCAAAACCTAGGTCTAAAAATGTATGAAAAAGAAGAGTTTAAGAACACATACCAAGTGGATCAAGCTTGGATTATGCTAAAAAATGAGTGGGTAAAGAGATTTGAGTGAGAGGAGAGTGTTTGGGTCAAGAGAAAAAATTTTATGTTGAGAGAGAATTGAAAAAGTGAGATCTGAATCGCGCCTGACGTCTAAATATTAAACGCAGCTTGATGGATCGAAGATTTTATCAAGGATCTATCAAGCACTAAATCTCGACAGAAGTTAATTTGTCGAGGTTCTATCAAGAACCTATCGACGGCAAAAGTGAGTCTCGATGGATCAAGGATCTGTCAAGAATCTATCGAGCAGCCAAAGAGCAAGGAAATTTGGCTCGATGGATTGAGAAGCTGTTGAGAATGTCTTAAGCAGAAACCTAGAAAACTCGATGGATCAAGAATTTGTAGAGGTGCTATTGAGAAAAAGAGAAAGAAGGGCTTGATAGAAAAGAAACTATCGAGGATCTATTGAGAAGTTGTTGAGCTTGAAGAAAGAAGGTTTTTCAAGGAGGGAAAAACACATAAATATAAATGTGACAAGCAAGTGTTGGAAAATCTGGTTTTGTATCTCATACAAAACACACAGCAGAAGCAATAAATATAGATATATTTCATTCATGATTGATAACATGCACTATGCAAATTTCAGAATTTAAGAACAAGATAGCATACCTTGGTGTAGAGAAATTCAAAACAAAGATTAGAAGTACTTAGAAAAACTTTTAATCTTCACTCCAATTCCACTTTATGCCCAAGAAGTGTAGTCTCTCAATCAATTTTCAAGGGAGAATAATCAGTGGCTTCACTCACACAGACACACCATTTCACAATGATGTCTCTCTTCTTCTTCTTTTTCTTTTTTTAAAAAAATCTGTATGTTTCTCCCTCTATAACTAACTGATTATCTAATTGGACAGGCCTATTGGGTCATTCCAATTGAACTTTAATGTGTGGCTTGGAGTGGGACCAAAAGGAACCAATAAGACACTAGTTCCAATGGACCTTAGGCTTTTCTATCAACTCTTGACAAGTCCAAAGTTACCATTAATTATATTTAATACCACTATATAAATATAATTGCACTCTAGGCGTTATTAATAAATTATATCCCAAGACTTTATTGTACATACAACCCCTTCATAAAATATTTGTAATAATACAAAGTCATGAATGTAGACTGTCACTTTGTAAATTACTACATCTTATCCTTGAGTTCTCGGTTTAATCTTTTAAATTTATTCATCATATATTTATGAAATTCAATTTCATAAATATATATTTTAGTAACATCTTACCAAGTGGTTAGGCCTAACTCTCTGAATAACTTAACCTATTAAACTTATCTCAAGAGAATATTTTATATTTCCATTAAGAGACTATGAATTCTATCTTGAGAATATATGTTCCATCAACACTAAATATGCTTGCCCAATATACTAAGGTTTTGACCGTTACTTTAGATCTCACTCCTGATATATCAAAACAACCTACACTTCATGATCATGTCCATTATTCTCTCAAGATTAAGAGTTCATGTAAATAGAAGTCGTGAGATTTATTATTCATTTGACAGTCGTTAGAAGAATAATAAATCTCACAGTGGTCCAATTCAATATGTCTTGACTCTTAAAATATACGAACATATCAACTAGAAGTTTATACTTCCATGATTGAGAAAAATCATCTTAATTGATATATTATAGTCTTCACAGATGAAATACCCAATTTCATCACCGATTACGAACTACAATTCTGAGTTTACAAAGAACTTGTGATTTATATCTTCTGTGACTTTTCACATAAATCACATAATATGCATCTCATGGATTATATGATTATGTCTCAATATTCATGTTACCATTAGTTTAGGTAATAATAAAACAACTTTATTAATCACAATATTAAGTCATACACAATGTTATACATAATGTCATACATAATATCATACATAGCATCATACAATAGGATTTAAGTGCACTAATCCTAACAGCAAGCTACTCAACTAAAGATCCAATCAATAGATTAAGCTCTTAAAACATCTCTCAACATATATGCATAGTATAGATAGATCCAAAAACACACACACACTAAACAAGTCTAACCAATTTTATATTTTAAAAACAAGTTAGGACAGTTTAGCGAGAATATATCAACATATGTATTTTCTATGATGGTCAAATCACATTGTATCTACACATATATTAAAATTAGCAAAGAATTTGCGTGTTGTGTGTGAAAACATAGCAGAGTGCATAAGTGTCTCATATTATGAAGTTTTGAGATATAAGAAAATCAAATATACTCACACCCAACCATTACTGCTTGATGGGGATTATCACCTTCGAGGTACATTCTGTAACTCCCACATCTCCTAGAAACACGTTTGCATTCATTTTAAAAGCATTTTGATTATTTTTTATTTTATTTTCCTCGCATATTTTTCTTTCTTTTAAGCACAGCATGCATGAGCATATAAAAGAGAGAAGAAAATACCTAATTATGTAAACTTTAACATCCTAATTTTGTTATGCCAAAGCACAAAAATGTTATACATGATTGACCGATTTTAGTGGTGAGATGGTTATCTATGCATTTCTCTTAAAATTTTCTAGTCCTTCCAGTCAAAAGAGTGATATGAGTATGAGATATAAGAGATAGTCTTAATCTTTACTCATCACAAACACGAGCCACAAAGTTCACTTACTTAGTTATGCATTAAGATGCTTGTCTAAGCTATAAGAGATACAAATTTTAGAAAACTTTGTTTCAATGACCATCCAGAGTACCCAAGTACCAATATACATAAACACACACTGTTTTTGTATTTTTCAATTTTTTTTATTTTTATGAAAAAAAAAATAAAACAAAATATTGAAAAAAACCAAACAAAAACAAAAAAAAAAAAAAAAAAAAAAAACACACAAAGCATTAAACTAGAGTAACGTAAAAACAAGAAAGCAAAACAAACAAGTAGAGCAACAATATAAAGGGGGAGAGAGAAAAAGTGAATAAATCACTTGAAGCCTTTTCCTTTCACACTTTATTTTTGGAGGAAGATCCTTTCCTTTGTGCGAACCTTTGATCCAGAGGTGAGGGGGAAGAGTTGAAACCATTCAAGTTATTTTTCGGCAATTTCTTGTCTCAAATCACTTGGTATGATCTCTTTATCTCTCATTCTTTATGCATTTCACACATTTAGATCTAGGTTTTGGGGTTTTTCAAAAAATTTTGGGGTTTTTCAAAATAGATGAAGTTTTTGTGAAATTTTAGGGATGGGCTTTGTGAAAATGACTTTAAAATGTCATGCATTGCATCACATTTGCATTATAACAATGTTTCATGCATTTCAGATGTGTGTTTATTTTGTTGCAATGTTGTGTACTGGTAGGTTTGGATTGGGCTGAGGCCATGATGTTTTTACTATTGCATATCACATGCTCATGTATTTTTATGCATACGTACCTTCAATTCTCTATACTCTTATATATTGACTGTGTTGGTACTTTTTTGCGTCTCCCTCTCTCTCTCTCAGTTAGTTGCTCTATGCCACCTAAACAAAAATCTACTCCATCTCGGTATCCTCTTCATTTCGGGGCTTCTTCTTCTTATCCGACCCCTTCCCACATTCGATTTCGTGATAATAAAGCCTGACAGGACTTTATGGAGAACTTTTTTAGATAAGACATTCGTTCGGAATGCCAAGTCATTTTGTCGAATTTCTTCGATACTGACCTACCCATTGTCATTCATAGTAGGGGTTGGGAGTCATTGTGTGGTGTCTCGACCACTTGTCCATCCGTGATCATACAAGAGTTCTACTCCAACATGCATGGATTTGATTATTCAGTACCTCTCTTTATTACTCGCTTTAGAGGTACATGCATTATGGTCACACCAGATATTGTATCTGAGGTGCTCCAAATCCCAAGGGTAGCGCATCTTGACTACCCTGGCTGTGATCATCTTGAGATTGTGTCTAAAGACGAGCTTAAGTCTTCTTTTTGTGAGCGTCCCTCTGATTGGGGTGATCGTTAGTACACCCCTTGCTTGGCCTTTGCTAAAGGTCCGAGGCTCATTAACATGGTGATGACTTTTGTTTTGCATCCTCTGTCTCACTATAACTCCATTACAAAACCCTGTGCTCGATTCTTGCTATTCCTTTTAGAGCATCTTGCTATAGACTTCTCCTCTCACTTCATTCTATCCCTTATTGATGTTTATATGGATACGGTGACCCATAATAAGCTCATTTTTCCTTCGGCTGTCACGAGGATTCTTCGCCATTTTTTAGTCTCCTTTCTCATTTTCGAAAACTTCTCCATGATGTGTGTCATAGACACCACTACCATTAATGGAGTGAGGCGCAGCTACGTTCGAGACGGCTTGGGAAGGCGATTCCTCCAACTTCTACAGCTCTATCCACACCCGTTCCCTTTTCTTTTACGGGTGGTGTGTCTCTCGAGGACATCATGGGATAACTTGTGCACATGGATGCTCGCCTCGACACTCTTAGTGATGAGTTATGTCAGGTGAACACTCGTGTTGGTCATATTGCACAAAGACAAGCTCGCCTTGGTGGCTTTACTGCTTCTCCTTCTCCATCTCCAGAGACTTTTGAGGATAAGGACGATGATGCTGATGCTACTAATGCTAAGGATGATGGTGCTAGCTCTTCTAGTGATGATGAGATGTCTACTTGATGTACTTACCCATTGTTACTTGTGACAAAAATGGGGAGTAGTTTTAGATATGAGAGTAGTCATATACATAGGGGGAGAGTTAGTACTTAGGAGATTTTTGTTAGGGGGAGTGTACATTTTTTGTAGGGATGTAGTGAGGACTTTTCTATCTTTTTCTTTTCTTTCTATTTTTTAGATACATTGTTCATGTACCTTTGATCTTGTGATTATTTTGTGATAGAAAACCTTGTACTTGTCAATGATATATATACATTTGAAGTTGTCATTACAGTTCTTTCACCTATCTTTACATGTGTTGCTTTTTATATATTGTATGCAATCTTTTATTTCTGTCTCACACTAAGATGCCTTGATGAGTTTTGTTTAAAGTGTTTCAGAAATACAGGTTGTCAAAGTCTTCTTACCATGAACTCTCTTCTTACAAAAATTTTCAAGAGTTTGTGTTATGATAGATATTATTGTACTTAACAAGTGAATATGAGTTGAGTGATTTATGACTTCTCTCACATGTTCATTTGTTTGTTGTAATTTTGTCACTGATTACCAAAGGGGGAGATTGTTAAGATATATGTGATTCATGTTAGAAACATATGTCAACATTTTATGTAATTGGCTAATCTTTTAACAAAACGCATTTTACTTGTAATTGGGTAGATTTAGGATGTGTTTAATGCTTTAAGAAATAAGGTTTCAAGTTCAAGTGTTAAAGTCATTCAAGTCTATTCAAGAATCAAGTGAAGAAGTATTGTTCATTAAAGTTAGACACCCAAGGCTCGACAATTGCTCAATAGATAGGGTATCTGTCGAGGTTTATGAAAAACAGATTTTCAGTTCTGATTTTCATCCAATCCGTGAATGTATGTTTGGGTTTTCTTCTCTCATAACCTAAACATATATAAAGATTATTTTAAGGATCGTCACAGGTTGCATAGTTGAACAAGAGCAACACAATTTCACAAGTGTGAAGAAGAGTGACTAGAAACCTAGTTTGCCCCAGTTCATCTTGAAGAAACTGTTGTGTTTGTACACCGCAGGGTTTTGTGACCAAGCAACTTCGTGATCTTCATTGTGTGATGAACCAAAGAACTTTGCAACCAATATCCTTCTCAAGTTGGTGATCAAGTTGTGTACTAGGATCCGCTCATCTATTAGTTAGTCACATACTAGGAGTCGTGCAATACAAGGAGAGATTGTCACTACAGAACAAGCCAAATGGGATATTGGGGTAAGGGTTCAACTGTAGGTTGGTATAAGATACTAAGATTATTTTACTTGTAACTGCTTGTTTTGATAAGACTAGATTTTCAGGAGGGGTGACCTTAAAATCACTCGATAGGGTTTTTGCTTCAGAGATTTTCCCCATTTGTAAACAAATTACCTTGTCAAAATTAATTTCTGTTGCATTTAGTTATTTGGTGATTTGTTTGTGCTACAACGCTCATTGCATGTAATTGAACCTAATTAATTCACTTGACTAATTAATTGGTTAATTTATCACAAGGGGTCAATACATTCTTGGGTTATCATCTGGTTTACTTATTATATTCATATTTATTATTTTCAGATTTAATCATGGCATCATTTAGCCCCACTTGTTGCTATTCTTACTAAAAAAAAAACTGATTAGATCCAACTATGTTGACTGGGAAGGAAATTTGGACATTGTTCTTACAGCTGAAAAGCATAAGGGTGTGCTTAGTCAACATTGTCCTAACTTTCCATCATTAGATGCTCCTCTTGAGGAAAAACAGTGATATGACCTTTAGCAGAAATCTAATGGGATGGCCAAGTGCTACATCCTAGCATCTATCTCAAATATTTTATAGCATCAAATGCAAGATAAAGAATTAACTTTAGACATAATGCTAAGTTTGAAGGAGATGTTTGGTTAGCAAGGCTTTACTACAAGGCAAGAAACTATGAGGAAAATTTATAATACCAAAATGGTTGAAGTTACTTCTGTGAGGAAGAATTGTCTTAGGATGATCTCTAATCTGAATACAATGAAAGTTTTAGGTGTTGATATTGATGGAGAATCCCAAGTGGATATGATACTCTAGTCATTGCCAGAATCATTCAAAGAATTCAGACTTAATTATAATATGAACAAAAAGATTTATTCATTGTCTGAAATAATGAATGAATTGGTAGCGGTAGAAGGCATTCTTGGTACATCCATTGTTGAAGCCAATATGACTGAAGCTTCTACTTCTTAACCTAAGCCGAAAGGCAAGGGTAAGAAGAAGAATAAGGACATCACCATGCAAGATGGTAAATCAATTGCCTTAGGAGTTGCCAACAAGAGAAAGAAAAAGGACTATGCCAAAGGAAAGTGTTTCCATTGTGGCGATAAAGGTCATTGGAAAAAGAATTGTCCAAAATTTAGAGCTGCCAAGAATAAGGGTATGAAAAGTTCATTCATTCTTGAAATATGTTTAGTACAAAATCCCACGGATTCTTCGTATGTGGATTCAAGTTGTATTAATCATATTTGCAATACTTTACAAAGGTTCCAGGAGACCAGAAAGCTGAATGAAGGGGAATTGTTTCTTACTTTAGCTGATAGGAGTAGAATTCTAACTATAGCTATTGGAGTGTTTAATTTGTGTTTTAGTTTTATTGTTTTAATATTGGAAGACTGTCTGTATGTATCTAATGTTCGTAGGAATTTAATTTCTACAACTTATTTAGGTAAACATGGATATTGAGTTATCTTGAAGGACAATGTTGAAATTAAGAAGGATAAAGTGTCTATCTGTTTAGGCAATATTGTGGATGATCTTTGTATTTTAACTCCTGATAAGCATGAATTATAAAATTTTGAATTAGATGATAACTCTCATGTAAAATCATTAAAGAGAAAGTTTCCTTCTACTAATAATGCATATCTTTGACACTTGCGTTTGGGTCATATTAATTCAAACAGAATTCAAAGACTGATCAAATTATAACATTTAGCGACGAAAAGTAATTTTCGTCACTATTGATGATCTAATATGAGCGCCAAAGGGGAAAATTGTGGTGGGAACTTAATTAATCCATAGTGACAAAATATTTCGTCACTAAAAGTTGAAATTTTTAATGACGAAAGATTTCGTGACTGTAGTTGTTGCTATGAATAATATTAGCGACGAAAATCATAATTCGTCACTAAAAGTATGCTATAGCGACAAAATCTGAATTTCGTCGCTAAAAATATTCACACAAAATAGGTTTTTAATTTCATAGTTTTAGCGACAAAATCATAATTCGTCACTAAAAGTATACTATAGCGATGAAGTCTGAATTTTGGCCCTAAAAATATTTACACAAAATAGGTTTTTCATTTCATAGTTTTAGCGACGAAATTAGAATTTGTCACTAAAAGTATGCTATAGTGACGAAATCTAAATTTCGTCGCTAATAATCATAACAAAATCCGACTAAAAGTATGCTATAGCGATGAAATTATATTTGTCGCTAAAAATCATAACAAATTGTGGCTAAAAGTATGTTTTAGTGACAAAATCATATTCGTCGCTAAAGAGTACAGCTTAAATGGGTTAAATTTCAACAAATTTTTTTTCCTTTCCCACATAAAATTTCATTTCTCCCACCCACTCACTTAAAAAAATTTTAGCCCTCCCTCTCTCATTGTCACTCACTCCCTAACACAAACACAAACTCAAATACAAACACAAATACACACATCCCTCTATCTCTCTCTCTAGCAAGTCTCTCCTCCCTCTTGGTCTCTTGGTTTGCTTCTACTAGATTTTTAGTCATCAAACTCTTATCCATGGTTTGACTTCTCCTAACATGAATCTAAGGCAAAATCTCCAGGATCCACCTTCTAATATCTTTGGGTTTTTATCCTGAATTGTTAGGCTTGCTCTTTACGTTGTGGGTTTTGTTTTAGAAGTAGTTTGTTGTGTTTGTTGGTACATTTAAAATCTTATTGGAGGTTTTTAATTTAATGGAGTGAAATGGATTTTGTTGTTTGGCAACTATGTGAGTTGGGTTTCTTAAGAAACCATTTGGGTTTTTGACTTATATGGGAGATTGGGTTTATTTTAGAAAATGGGTTTCCTTGCATTTTGAAATGTCTTTGGCATATGTGGTTGTGATTGTGGTGTTAATTATAAATTTGTGCAAGTAATATGAGCATGTGTCTTTTGCTTACCACGTGTTAGACAAATTGCTTATATGAGTTATGAAATGGATTTTGTTGTTTAGCAACCATGTAAATTGAAGATATTTGTTGTTTGTCATTTTGTGTTAGCTATTTGAAAGATTGAAGATATCATGGTTATTCATGTAATCTAACATGTATAGTATAGGTATAAAATACCCACATGAAGTGAAGGTCAATTGCTATTAGTTGATGATTTTGTAAAAAAAAAACATGTTAAAGCTGTCACTGTGACATATTTGGTGTTTACAGTAAGGACAATTTGGATTAAATCATTTTCCATGAATTAGGATGTTAGGAGTAGTTTTTATGAATTCTGAGACACACATGGTTGTAATGGAAGTAGTCTCACAACATTTGGATCAATATAAAAATAATGGCTTAATTTCTAAGTTGCATGAAATTCTGTCCGAATAGATTTGATCATGTTGTCTTGTATGATTTTTAATTAATCATGGTTTTATGATTTGACTCTGAAATTGATATGGTATATACTAGACATCTAGGAGAGTGGTTCTATAAAATTGCATGACGTTTGGATTTTTATGGACAGCCCATTTGTATTTTACAAATGAGGCATATGTTGCTGAAATGAGCAGTGAACACATATGATACACCTGACTCTGAGGATTTAATTCTAAAGTTAGATTCAATGTTTTGAGCTATAAATTAGTATGCTCATCCTTTGGTAAATTTGGATTGTATATAAATTTTATGCCTTGATTTCTCTATGATTTGGGTACATAATGTGTTTGATGAATGTATCATGTTATTTAGGGAACCTTGTGTGATGGGAATTAAGGATTTTCCTGAGTTTGAGAGTTAGGTTGTGATTGATGCATAAGTTTATATATTTAGGAAGAGTTGTTATAATAAATTTTGGTCTTTCATCTAGGTGATGAGAACGTTGTTAAATCAAAGCTTGTTCTTATTAAAGTTTTAGCTTCAGTTGTGGGTAAGTATATATGTTTATTTTTTGTTATGAGTATTTAATAGTGTAATGGTTTTCTTTAGTTTCAGTTCTATGTTCTCTAATCTAATTGTTAGAAGCTGAAATTTGTGGTTTTGTGTAAGCTAGTTGCTGGTGCTAGATTAAAGAGAAAGAACAGAGCTAGGTATGCATATGAGGCCAAGACTACTCATGGAAATACCATTCTGCAAGGTATATCTAGTTGTACAGATCAACCTATTCTAGTCATCATCCATGGAGCAATGCTAGAGGTAGCACTCAAAGCTAGGGACTTGGGTTTCAAAAACATTTTGTTTCTCAGTGATTGTAGGAAGGTTGTGCAGGTCAACAACTGCAAAATCACCTCTAGTTGGCAAGAGAAGGGCCTCATGTTTGATTGGTTTTATCTCTTAGGTAATGATTTTGTGTATCACTCTGTGTTTGTTCCAAGGGTTGTAACTAGTTTGGTTTTTTCTCTAGCCAAATTGGCATTGAAAATGCCAATCAACTCTTGTTCTGTAAATACAAACCTCTTGTAATGTTTCCTTTTTTCTGGAATAGTATCAAAAAGAAAAAAAAGGAACATTTGATGTGCCACATGCCATAATGGGAGGGGATTGTGAATTTTATCAAGATGTCAAAGGTCAAAATTTGTCTTTTGCAATTATATATACTAATTATATATAAAATATATAATATGATATGATATTACAGTCAATCTTTGGCATAAACATTTTGTTAAAAAATTATTAAAAAAAAAAAAACTCTGGTATAAACAGAACAAGATGTGAATGCTCTCGGCAAGTAAATTAGCCAAAGATGCAAAAGTCACAATTTTCGACTCACAAATAGAGCTACCAAACATAGGGAAACTTCCTCTTCTTATTTTTATATCTTCGCTTGGCCCTTGGTTTGGTCAATCATGCAAAAAGGAACATGAGAGTCCATGAGAAAGTATCTTTGTTGAAACTTCCAAGTCTATATGTCACTACAAAAAAGATTTCTATTTGCGACGAAACTTTTTCGACGACTACAAAAAGCCGTAGGAAAAACTAACTTTTTCGGCGGCAAGTCTCTTTCGTCAATAATTACTTGTCAAATATTAAAACATTTGTGATGGCAAAATAAATCTGTCAAAAATGCCTATTATTTTTGTCAAAAATATGGTTTTTTTTGGAGGGAAGTGTTCCCGCCTTACTTTTTGCGACGGAATAAAAATATTCGTCGCTAATAAAGTATTACCTATGAAGACCGAAGAAAAACCATTGAAACTATTAACACTTGTGACGGCTTTCATTCGTCAAAAATTCCAATTTTTTTTTTTATGGTGTTAGTATTTGTGACAAACATTCTTCCATCGTAAATATAAAAGAGAATATTAGCGATAGATATAAAGCCATCGAAACTGGTAAAATATTTTGGAGGGAAAATTCCCCCCTTAGTTTTCACATTTGTGATGACATTTATCCATCACAATTATTATTTTTTATTTTTCTAATTGAGTTTGTATTTGCGACGAACATGTTGACCGTCGTAAATAGTTAATTTGTTTTAAAAGAAAGAATGTATTAGTGATGGACTTGGATCCCTCGCAATAAATAAGATTTGCGATGAACCTAAGTCGTCGACAATGGTAATTTTTTTCAAAGGGGGAATTCATGCCCTTATGTGTTTAACGTTTTTTTTTTTTTTTTTTTCCCATCACTTCATATTGCATTTGTTTTTTGTGATGAACATGTTGGTTGTCATTAATAGTTAAAATTTTCTTAAGAAAAGAAATTATTAGTGACGGTAAGGTAAATCCGTCACAATAAAGGTGATTTCCAACATACCTATGGCCATAAAAAAATGGTGATTTTCTTTGAATGGTGAATTTTCCTCAATCTTAATTTTAAAAGCTGCACAAAAACATCTTTCAAGACCCTCCAAGTACTTAAGGGTTATTTTGGTCATTTTAGAGGTAAAAGGTATTTTGATCATCTTAAAGCTTTGAGGGGCATTTTGGTCATTTTGTAGGTTTTGGGTTGTGTTTTGGTTATTCTAGAAGTTTATGGGTATTTCGGTCATCTCCTACCTTTGATGGCGTACTTCAACCATTTTAGATGGTCAGATTGTGTCAACAGGGTTAATTAAAGTTTCTCATTAGGTGGGTACAACAATGTGTCCATCATGCAATCAGATAGAGATCCAAAATCTGACCGTTGGATTGGAAGAATGTAGTGAAATATTTGTGTTTGTAAATTACAGTGACAATCAGACGGTCAAATTGTAAGAACAGAGTAGTCAAATGATGCAAAAAATCGCCAAAGTCTATTAAACTTGTTCAATTTGCGGTCAAACTTCAAAGTTGGTTCCAGGACCACTAGATTTGATCAAATTAGGTTGATCAGGGAGGTTTTAAGTGGGTTTTGGGTATTAGTTAGTGTTTTAAGGTTTTCTTGATTTTCAAGTTTCTATCAGTTTCAAGTTTTAAAATAGCAAAACAAGGTGGTCAAAAGTCACATACAAATCCATTATGGTCATTTTGTAGATTTTGGGTTGTGTTTTTAGATCATTTTCTTAATTCTTAGTAATGTTTATATAGTCTATAACTCTCTTGAAAGAGTATTGAATATTTTTAGTGATTGAAGTTTCATGATAGGTGGAAACAACAACATGCTTCCATCTTATGCCATTATCTGATTTAAAATTTGACCGTTGGATTGAAAGAGTGTGATAAAATATTTGTTTTGATGAACTTTGAGTTCAATCAGATGATTGGATTGTGAGAACATGACCAATCAAACTTTTTTGATGTGTTGGTACAATGACACATGTCCATAATGTTCTAGACTTAAATCCAAAATCTAACCGTTGGATTGGAAGAACGTGGTGATATATTGGTGTTTGTAAAGTATGACAAAAATCAGATGGTCGGATTGTGAAAAGTGAATAGTCAAAGTTTCCAAAACTTGGTCAAAATTGGTCAATATTTGGTCAAACATGGTCAACATTGTAGTTGGGTCTATGACCCATTGGAAAACTGAAAAACTGTAGGTACATAGTAAGTAATCCCTTCACTACATTCACATCTTCATTTCTTAAATCATCCACAAGTCACATTTACATTCAAGCTTTGCCTGATGTGAAGAATGTCTCTCATCTCTCTTTCCTATTTTAAATTGAGATATTGATTAAATAAACAATCTATCTTCTTTTATCAAAAAAGAAAACTTGATGTAAAAAAAAAAAAAAATTCAAGAAGTGAGATTTCATAGTGTTTCTATCTTTTATTAATAATAATAATAATTAATAAAAAGTAATATTTCAAAGTGACAACAAGTCAACAACTACCAAAAAAAAGTGGTGTGGTTGTCATAAATGAAATACATAGTTTTGTTATAAAAATAAATAAATAAATATAGTTACATTGATTTAAAACAAACCCAGTCATGCCTTATTATTATTATTATTTTATAAAAAAGAAAACCACACAATATCATCTTTATATTTTAGTAAAAAAAAAAAAAAAAGAAAGAAGAAAAAGACAACCATAGCTCCCTAGCACTCTCCCTCTCCCTTTCACTAAAAAACAAGCGCCCCCACCCTTTTTTTTTTCAATCCCCCGGCCCCCCTCTCTCACTAAATTAACACTCCTATTTCACTAAAAAAAAAAAGGAAAAAAAAAAAGCCCTTACCTCCATCTATTGTTCATTCTGTCTCTTTCTCCCAATCATCATAATCAAACCCAAAAGGTTGGTCTTCTAAGATCCTTATCTTTTATTTATTTTGTTAATGTATTGTGGTTTAGTAAATGTATTTGCTTGTTTATTTCATTTATCTAAATTTTGGGTTTGGTTTAGTAAATGTATTACGGTTTTTTGTGCTTTTGCGACAAACTTTGACCATTGCAAATAAGCTTATTGTTTGTAGTATGTATCTAAAAGCTGAAGCGTAACATTTATTATTGTTACGCTCTAGTTAAGCCATATTAGCATTCACATCATTATCTCTTTTTTCTTTTCAATTTTCCTATAATTTTTTTTGACATTCACTTATTTTTTAATATTTACACTTTCCCTAACCTTTTTCCTTACCTTACCTTTTCATCTCCCCACTACTCTCTACCTTAATATCACTATTTATTTTGTCTCTTCTTATTCACACACTCTCACTATAAATTTTTCATCCTCTCTTCCATTCTTTACATAGTTCTCCCTCACAAAAACGTTCTCTCTCTCTCTCTCTCTCTCTCTCTCTCTCTCTCTCTCAATTTTTTGGTAGATTGTTTTATTTTTCTTGCATGTCTACTTTAGGTTAATAAATTTTTGTGTTTTTAGAACTCTAATTTGGGTTGATGAGATTTATTTTTGTATTTTAAGGGTTTTTTGTTTTGTTTTGTTCTCTTTGATTGTTTAATGTTATCCTATTAATGCATTATAAAGAATTAAAGATATAATATAAAAATAATATTATTTCTATTACATAGCATGATTTGGATAATTTAGTATTTATTTTTATATCTTTTATTTTGGCTTTTTTTTTTTCTTCTCATTTTATTTTATTCAACATTGAAATAAGATGAGATCTTCCATACCATTAAATTATTTATATTTTCTTATTTATAAAAATTAAAGATTTAATATTTTACACTTTCTCCAACCTTTCTCATTCCCTTTACCTTTTCATCTACCCAAACCCTCTACCTTAATACCCCTTTTACTCTTTCCTTTTATTTTTTTCTTCTTCTTATTATTATCTTCTTAGCATAAATTTGTCATCAACTCTACCATTCTATGGACACATTTGCCTCACAAAAAAGTTACTTCTCTCAAGTTTTTGGTGGATTTTAAAAAAAAAAATTATAGTTTTTCTTGCATATTTGTTTTAGGTTGATAAATGTTTTTGTTCTTTATAATTTTATTTTAGGTTGGTGCAATTTAATTTCATATTTTATTTTTAAATTTTTATTGTTCACTTTGATTGTTGAATGTTATCATATTGCATTATAAAGAATTAAAAATAGTATATAAAATGTTATTATTATTATATTACATAACATTTTTTTTTTTTATAATTTGGTGTTTATTGTTATATTTTTTTCTTTTTTTTTTCTTCTCATATTATTTTATTCAACATTAAAATTTAGCTACATCCTCCATATCATTAAATTATTTATATTTTCTCTCCTTTTTTGAATTAAAAAATTACACATATAATATTTTACTTAAATTCGACAAATAAAATTATCCTCATAAAGTGGAGTAACGCTAGGAAAACACTTATTCTCACAATACATTAAAACAAAATGGAATAAAAAAACAAATATCAATTTAGAAACACGTAATTAAAAAATTAATGTGGATATTAAGTCAAATATAACATAAAGAAACTAATATTGCATATCATAAAACTGAAGTATGACATTTATTGTTGCTACGCTCTAGTTAAGCCACATTAGCATTCACGTTATTATCTTTTTTTTCTTTCCAATTTTTCTATAATTTTTTTAAACATTCACTTATTTATTTTAATATTTACACTTTCTCTAACCTTTATCCTTACCTTACTTTTTCATCTCCCCACTACCCTCTGCCTTAATATTACTATTCATTTTTTCCTTCATCTTCCTTTATTTTGTCTCTTCTTATTCACATCCTCTTACTATAAATTTGACATCCTCTCTTGCATTCTTTGCATAGTTTTTCCTTTAAAAAACGTTCTCTCTCATTTTTTTTGGTAGATTTTTTATTTTTCTTACATCTCTACTTTAGGTTAATAAATTTTTGTGTTTTTAGAACTCTAATTTGGGGTTGATGAGATTTATTTTTCTGTTTTAAGTTTTTTTTTTGGTTCCCTTTGATTTTTAAATGTTATCCTATTATTGCATTATAAAGAATTATAGATAGTATATAAAAAATAATATTATTTCTATTACATAGTACGATTTGGATAATTTAGTTTTTATTGTTATATCTTTTATTTTTCTTTTTTTTATTCTCATTTTATTTTATTCAACATTGGAATAAGATGAGATCGTCTATATCATTAAATTATTTATATTTTCTCATCTTTTTTATTTATAAAAATTAAAAATTTAATATTTTAAACTTTCTCCAACCTTTCTCATTCCAATCCCTTTACCTTTTTATCTCTCCAAACCCTCTACCTTAATACCCCTTTTACTCTTTCCCTTTATTTTGATTTTCCTTCTTATTATTATCCTCTTAGCACAAACTTGTCATCAACTCTTCCATTCTATGCACAAATTTTCCTCACAAAAAAGTTATTTCTCTCTCGATTTTTTGTGGATTTTTTTTTTAGTTTTTCTTGCATATTTGTTTTAAGTTGATTAATTTTTTTTCTTTATAACTTTATTTTAGGTTGGTGCAATTTAATTTCATATTTTATTTTATTTTATATAAAATTTTTTGCTCACTTTGATTGTTAAATGTTATCATATTGCATTATAAAGAATTAAAAATATTATATAAAAAATTTGTTATTATTATATTACATAACATTTTTTTTTGGTAATTTGGTGTTTATTGTTATATATATTATTTTTACTTTTTTTTCTCATATTATTTTATTCAACATTTAAATTTATCTACATCCTACATATCATTAAATTATTTATATTTCTCTCCTTTTTTGTATTAAAAAATTAAACATATAACATTTTACTTAAATTCGACAAACAAAATTATCCTCATAAAGTGGAGTAATGCTAGGGATACACTCATTCTCACAATACATTAAAAAAAATGGAATACAAAACAAATGTCAATTTAGAAACACTTAATTAAAAAAATTAATGTGGATATTAAGTCAAATATAACATAAAGAAACTAATAATGCATATTTAATGCCATAGAATCATCCTCAAATTTTAGAAAATGAGAGAGAGAGAGAGAGAGAGAGAGAGAGAGAGAGAGAGAGAGAAAAAATAAAAAAACAATACAAAGTAATAAAGAGTAGAAAAAAAAAATCAAATGTCAGTAGTAAACGTTAATTGGAAAACAAAGAGGCTATAAGGAGAAGTAAAAAAAAAATAAAATAGAGATGTACATATGAAGAATATTAAAAACTTTATAGTGTAGTGAAATAAGCCATTACATTCACTTAAAAAATTAAATCAATAATCAACAATTAAATACAATCATAGTACTAAATTTAAACTTAAAACTAACCAAACTTTAATCATAGAAACCATATTTTCAATTATAACTAAAAAAGTGATGTTCTCCAATAATAATAGAAATTGCATAAGAAATAAAGTTAGAAAATTTAAAATTCTTTTTTTGATATTTCATTTAACCTTATTTATATATATAAATTATTTTTGAGCTTTTATATATAAAATTTTCATACACCATTACTTTTTGAAAATCTAATGAACGGTGCTACCTCTCATTTAATGTCTTTATTATGTAAATCATTGGTTATTAAATATATAATAGTAAGAAGCTTTATAAATGAGATCATTAAAGAAAAGATAAAATTAATTAGTATCTATCATTATGGAGTAGTAGTCTATGGTTTTACGCATCTAATGAAGTAGAATATATAAAGTTTACTTAAAGGTATATGTAAAGATTCACATTATGTGTGTGTGTGTGTGTGTGAAGGTTAAAAAAAAAAAAAGTTACATGTAAGGTTAAAAAAATATATATAATGAGATCACAAAAAAAAAAGTTATCACGAGCAACGCGCAAATTTGCGACTAGTTCTTATAAATTATGAACACCAACACAACACATCATTTTCATATGTAATTCTTTCGCTCACAATCTCCCAAAAATTTTATGTCCAATATCAGTATGAGGAAGCACCAAGTTGATTCAGGTAAGTTTTTGAGTCAGACAATTAGTGATTGAATACTATATAATTTCAATTTTAAACATTTCTATATATCGTAATTTTTGGTTGTAGAATTTGTTGCCAACAACTTGGACCATGGTAGTATAGTAAAGGAAGAAAGAAGTGGATCACTAGTAGAGTACTTATTCTTCCCATCAGCCAATTAAGAGTCATCAGGCAGTTTCAGTTGTATATGGAATGGAACAAATCCAAACTCCCCTATTTCCATTCCATCAATTTTCCCAGCCAACCACTCAAATAGTGAAAGTTTATCCTTTGAAAATTCAACAATTTCAATTTAACCTACAAATAATTTGACAAAAATCAGATCACAACGAGAAATAGAGCATGTGAGAATGAAAGTTTTGATACTTGAGCTAGCTAGGGGCTTGGGTCGGTGAGCTTTAGAGGTGAGACCAAGTGATGGTGGAGAGATTGAGAGTGAGAGATGGAAAGATTGAGACTGAGAGATGGAGAGAGTGAGTGGTCGTGGGTTCTTAGGGAGTGAGACTATAAGAGGGAGGAGACGAAGAGTAGAGAGGCAGGGAGGTAGAGACACATAATTAGTGACAATAGAATGAGAGATTTTAGGGTTTTCTGTTTAAAGCTTCAAGTTCAAACAATGCATTTTGCACTTTTAAAAAAAAAAAAAAAAAAAATTTCTCCTTGAATTTTAGCCTAATTCAAAGCCAGTTTAGGTTTGATCGGCTGGTATTGGCCTAAATCAGCACTGGTACAGCCTGAATCGGTCGGGTTTGGCCTGAACCAGCCTATTTCAGTGGTTTCGGCCGATACAGTCTGATTAGACTTGAATGGGCGTGAATCGGCCTGAGTTGGCATGAATCGGTGCACATCTAGAAATGAAAAAAAAAAAAAAAAAAAAAAAAAAAAAAAAAAAAAAAAAAAAAAAAAAAAAAATTGGACGTGGCACATAGCTGCGTCGCCCACCACACCTCTTGTTGGACGTGGGTGCAGCACCATTGTAGCTGCGTCAGTGCCTTCCAACCTAATGAACCAACAAGTTTTTTTATTCCATTAATCATCCCACCCACCATGTCTGAGACTAAGAATGACGGTAGTTGTTCAGAGTTTAACCAATCACCTTGTGCACAATTCTCTAATTTCATAGGACAAGATGTAAATGCTCCCGGCAAGAAAATTAGCCAAAGACGCAAAAGTCACAATTTTTGACTCACAAATAGAGCTACCAAATGCAGGGAAACTTCCTCTTCTTATTTTTATTTCTTCTGTAAAGTGAACTTGACCCTTGTTCTAGTCGGTCACGCCGAAAGGAATGCGATAGTCCATGAGAAAGTATCTTCGCTGAAACTTCCAAATTCTTATAAATTATGAACACCAACACAACACATCATTTTCATATGTAATTCTTTCGCTCTCAATCTGCCAAATTTTTTCTGTCCAATATCGGTATGAGGAAGCACCAAGTTGATTCAGGTAAGTTTTTGAGTCAGACAATTAGTAACTAAATACTATATAATTTCAATTTTAAACATTTCTGTATTTCGTAATTTTTGGTTGCAGAATTTGTAGCCAACGACTCGGACCATCGTAGTACAGTAAGGGAAGAAAGAAGTGGATCACTATTAGAGTACTCATTTTTCCCATCAGCCATGTCAGAGTCATCAGGCAGTTTCACTTGTATATGGAATGGAACAAATCCAAACTCCCCTATTTCCATTCCATTAATTTCCCCAGCCAACCACTCAGATAGTGAAAGTGATAGTATTCCAGGATCCAACGAAACATATCCAAAATTCTCTCTTAATTCCAATTCCATAGTGTCATTCTTCCCACCAGCCAGGTCTCCAACAGAGAGTACCAAAAATTATGAGATAATAATTACTAATCCTTCCATTATTAAAACCTCCTCATTTTCACACTTCTTTCCACTACCTAATGGACCAATAAGTTTTTCCATTCCATTAATCTTCCCACCCATCATGTCTGAGACTGAGACAGACGGTAGTTGTTCAGAGTCTAACCAATCACCTTCTGCACAATTCTCTAATTCCATAGTGTCACTGTTCCCAGCAGCCAGGTCTCAAACAGACAGTAGTAGCTCCAAAAAATATGAAATAATAATTCCAACTGATCCTTCCATATCAGCAAGGCCTAACTGCAGAGTCCAAATAGCAACCTTCAAAGACTTGATTGAGTTTCTTAAGCCGAAGAGTGGTAATAGTTCAAAATCTAACCGAACATCTCAAAAATTCTCTCATTCCAAAAAAAAAATCCGTATTGTCGTTCTTTTCCACAATCAAGTCACTTACAAACAGATCTGAGCCTAGACGCACAATCATAACTACAAGCTTCAGAGACTCAACGGAATTTCGTTTGCAAATGCTACTTGAAGCCACTCACAACTTCTCAGAAGATCACAAGATTGGAACAGGTAGTTTTAGCTCAGTCTACCGTGCCACTTTAGATGATGGCCAAGTAGTGGCTATTAAGCGTGCTCAACTATCAATGTCTACACCATACGTGACCAAGCTCAAGGACAATAAAAATGCTATAAAGAATGATTCCGAAGATTTGTCCCGCCTTAATCACAAGAATCTTGTTCGCTTATTGGGATTTTGTGAGGATCGTAACGTGCGCGTAGTGGTCTACGAATACATTGAAAATGGTACCCTTCATGACCATCTTCATAAGCTTCAAAGTACTCCTCTAATATCATGGGTTGCCCGGATTAAAGTGGCACTAGACGCAGCTAAAGGCATTTTGTATCTGCATGCATATGCAGTACCGCCAGTCGTACACCGTGACATCAAATCTTCTAACATATTACTAGATGCCACGTGGACTGCCAAAGTATCTGATTTTGGCCCATCTTTTATGTCATACCTTTCAATTCTTGGGGCAGGCAGCGTAAACCCCGAGTATTATAAGCTTCAATTGTTAACAACCAAAAGTGATGTGTACAGTTTTGGAGTAGTATTGCTAGAAATTTTGTCTGGATACAAGGCACTTCATAGAGATGAAAGTGGTGAGCCACGAAGTATAGTTGATTTTGTAGTGCCATACATTGCCCAAGATGAAATTCACAAGGTTTTGGACCCAAAAGTACCACCACCTATCCCATTTGAATTAGCGGCAGTGACATATGTTGTGTAAGTCTAGAAGGTCGAAATCGCCCCTCAATCACTGAGATTGTACGTAGCCTACAAAGAGCCTTGGATGCGTTGCAAAGTTGTAAAACAAACAAATAATTTATATATTAATGTAATTATCATATTTCTCCATAATCTCAAGTTTGGTTGTTGAGTAGTATTGCTGGTTGTCTGTTTTAGAACTTTTGAGTCTTTAGTTGGATATGGTTATAGATTCAACTAGTCGCTAGACCATGCAATGCACTAGATAATTATAAATGAATTAACTTTTTATATGACAAAGCACTTTATATTTATATATAGATATATATAAAATGAGAAATAACCATATTATAGGTCCATTTGAATACAGCTTATTATTGAAAATTGAAAACTCTGAAGTAAAATAATTTTTAAATGTGTGAATAGTGCTGTGAGACCCATTTTTAATAAAAAAATTGCTGAAAAGTGAGGTTTGTGGGTCCATGAACAGTGCATGGGACCCACTGGTGTGTATTGTTCACACAGAAAAGTAAAAAATCACAGCTCAAAAAAAAAAAAAAAAACGAGCACAGACGCAAAACACATTGCTGAAATACAATCCAAACAATCACTATGTCATTTTTTATAAGATGAAACAAATACATACTACTAATTTTGCTCTCATACTATTCATTTCCACAAAAACAATTAATAGATTTTCACAACATGATGGAAGACATGACAAACATAATTATCGCCTCCTAGACATCAAATTTCAAAATGAAACATAAATGATCCACATTTTCATTTGCATATTTTCAAATATCAAGATACTTTGATGTCAAACATGAATAAAAATATTTCTTTTAGCATTTACTCTATTTGTAGTTTGCATAGAAATCTCAACCATGTTACCACAATGCATTAAAAAAAACATTATTCATCATGTAAAACTTCAGTTAAGTCCATATATTACCTTGGAGGGAGGCACATAATAGTTGCACATTTAACTTCATAGGATCTATACATTACTAAATATTTTGCAATTTTAAGTACAATCTAAATCAGTAGGAAACTGTCTAGAAATTAAATTGAATTAGCCATTTTTTTTTAGAGAGAGAGAGCACCACTTATATTTTTCAATTGAGTACAAAATAAATTTAAATTCCTGGTCAATCACATTGATCATAACTCGATTCTTGATCATATTTAACAATAAAAGAGGAGTTACTAATAAATTATATATCTCATAATTTAAATCAAATTCAAATCTATAGAGGTGCAATTCATCCCTCTTAGTGGACTTTTTCTTCTAATGACAACAAATGAAAGAAAAAATAGTATAATTCAAAAAATTTCACAAACTTCAATAACAAATCTAACAAACCTCAAAGTTCATGAACATATTCTAACATAAAAAGAACACCAAAAACTGCCCTTAAGTTATGGAAATTTGTATATCACAAACCAAAGTAGTAAATTTTCTCATTAAAAAATCATTCTTCTATAATAATACATAAAAGAATTTCCAAACACCTTCCCCAAAAAACCCAACCTAATTAATGTAAGCCTTGAAAATAAAAAATTCAGGTACCCACTGCGCATCTATATATAATTTGATTTTTTTTTAAATTAAATTTATCTGTCAACCTTACCTAATTTTGTAACTTCAAACTTAAAATATGCAATTCAATATTTCCAAGTGAAGATCCTCATTGGAAAAATCTAATAGTTATAAATCAAAACTTGCAATTCTTAAAAGTTTGATGTCAAGAGCATAAATAGACTTTGGATAAAGGTGTAATATATGCCTTTTGATTTCTCAAGAAAGATGTTATAAGTGTTAAGGACATATTTTATGTAGTTGGCTAATTTTTTGACAAAACGCATTTTACTTGTAATTGGGTAGATCTAGGATGTGTTTAATACTTCAAGAAACCTGTTGTTGACGCCAAGTATTAAAACCATGAAGATTGGACTAAGAAACAAATGAAAGAGGGTTGTTCATTAAAGCGAGACAAATTCCCGACAGCTCTCGACAGATTTTATCTATCGAGAATTACAAAATTCATATTTTTAGATCTAATTTTCAGCCCATGCTGACATGTATGAGTAGAATTTTTTTTCTCACAACCCTAGACATATTTAAGGCTAATTTTAAAGGCCGTCATATAAGAGAATATAGGGAGAACATATGAAAAAGGTGACCGATGCCTTATTCTTTCTGAAAGAAACTACTGTGTTTTTGCGTCTTAGGTTTTGTAACCAAGTGTTTCTTGATCTTCATTGTTGATGAAGTGAAGAACTTTGCAGCCAACATTCTTCTTCCTCAAGTTGGTGAGTGAGTCACATACTAGGATTCGTGCATCAAAGGGTGACGTTCATATATTGAAGAGTTTAGAGGTTCTAAAGCGATAAAAAGTTTTTACTGTCATCTACGAGGATTATAAAATCTAGGGACAAAGGTTTTGTACTAGATCTGAAACTTCTCTTTACTATAATGAATTAATTTTTGGGGAGGTTTCCCCTACTTTTTTTTACAGTGAAACTAGTTTGTTTTATTGGTTTTCCTGTGTCATCATATTTTGTCTTATTTATTTTTTCCGCTGCATGTGATATTGACATGATATTGATGTTTGTTTGTTTTAACAAGTTTTATTCATAATTAATTTAATTAACAACTTGGGTTTAAAATTTGTTAATTCTATCAACCGGGGTCGAAATTTTCCAACAATAAAAGACTGTAACGCATCCAAAATTCCAAATGCTAATAATCACTATTCCATACCTATCCCAAACTGTTGTTACAGTTTAGAGTTTCATTTCCATGAATTTGGTGAGTTCATAGGAAAACAAACCAAATTTCTCATACATATATATTCACTTTATAACCTAGCAAATAAATAAGTAAAAAATTGTATTAAAGATGAGAATTGGAGGAGAGGAAAGAAACAACAAAACTAAACACCCCCCCCCCCCCCCCCTTTCTCTTTTATTCAAACATGAACCACAAATAATTAATTAACCTTCACTCTCGCACAATATGACAGTAAACATCAAATATGGTGAAAATTAAGCAAAACACCACTATATATTTTTAAGATAACACCAACCTCCAAAGACGAGTTTTGGCTAAAGTCTTTGATAATCATGGAAAATATTACATGGCTGGATTTGTACTAGAACTACAACGTTGTTTCATGCAAATTGAAAAATAAGGACTCCTAAATAGAAAGGCTACTCCCTTACCACAACACAATAACTCCAACTTGACCATCCGGTTTTGAGAGAGGAGAAGTTGCTACAACGATTTTAGGTTTAGGGTTTATGGAGCATAATTTTTTTTTTTAATTAAAAAAAATCCATATGTATCCTATGGTAGTTTTTGCAGTACTTGTATTACTTTCACATCTTCAGGTTTTTCGAGCCATATCTCAACATTTCCATTCCACGATTTTTTTTAATTTTTTTTTATATAAAGAATGCTCCACATTTGAGCCATGATAAAACAAAAGAGAGAAATAGATAGGGGTAGCGTGAAGAGAGGAGTGATTGTATGAAGGAAGATTGGAGTGGGAGAGAAGGAGGTTTACTGTGTGTGGATCGTTTGCTAGTAGTCGAGTTTTTTTATTTTGTTCTTCAAAGGTCATATTTAAAAAATAAAATAATTTTGTTTTTATAAATAAGTGGAAAATTGCGAGGCTTTGGTTATATAGTATTTATAGATTAGTATTGTTTTGGTGCATATCCCCCTCTCTTACCCCAATACACAAAAGAAAATGCTAGAGCTACAAAATATAAAGAACCAAAAAATTGCTTAGATGGTGACTACGTGCTAAGCAATGATTGGAATTACTTTTCAAGCAATGATTGAGATTATTTTTCACTAAGTATCCGTGGTGGACTCACATGTAAGCAATATAATTCAATAAAAAGTTGACACTAACGCAATAAGTTGTGACAAAATATGTGGCCAAGAACTCCTAGAAGAGCTATAACTTGTGCCAAATAAATCTACTATCAACTTGGCCATTACATTTATAAACAACCCTATACTGCAAATTGACTGCTTTGGGTCTGTTGACATTGCAACTAAAAGATCTAGTTTGCTCTAGATATTTAGATGGTGGAGTTGCTTATTAGGATTCATTTTGTTGAAAAACTAACACTTGAGTGAATAATTGTGTGTGTGCAATGCAAGTGGGGAAAACCGAGAGACAAAAGGTCTAAAATTTTATTGATTGAACTTAATGGTTAAAAAAACTTTTACTAACCTAAAGGCCTATTTAAAGGCTTTGTAAAACTTGACAAATAAGAATATATGCTAAAATAACTTCTAATTAATACCTAACTATAATAGGAATCAAATTTGACCTAAAAAACATTGAAAGTATTTTAAAAGAAGGAAATAGTAACTCTAAACCTAAAATAATGAAAATTACAAATTAAATACCAAAATTAATAAATTCTAAAAATTAAATAGTAGCTTTTGTCCTACATAACAAAACGACATGTAATACAAGACTAAAAAGGCCAAAGCTGGAAGTCGTATAGTTAAGCTTCTAAGTAACAGAATCTGTTATTCTATTGTACATGTGCGTTGCTATTAACGGTAAAATGTAGTTGGCTTTGTCAAAAAAAATTTAAACTTGCTAATTTGGTCAAAATGGTTTCGATTTTGAGGTTGTTTCTTTGAAGCATTTTCTTTCCAAAGTGGAAGAAAATCATGGCAGTTTCATTGCTTGAAATTGTAAATTGATCAGATGATGGAGAAAGTAAATCAAGAAAACTTGCTAGAATACCTAGGAGAGTTGTAGAGCAAAGATGACACAAACGACCTCTCACGCACATCTATTTGTTGCTATTCAAAATTTTCATCAGGTTAATTAGTCAAGCTAATTCTATGCTGTCTACTTGTTGGCATTTGTAGGATGATCATGTTATTCACCACACTTAAAAGGTTTAGTTCTAGGTTTGGGATATTTTTCATGAAGGAAATTTTAGGCCGAATCAATATATATATATAAAAGCAGAGACCTCATGTGGAAGAGCATGAGGTTCTGACAAGTGACACCTTCTATAGCTCTTTTATTTAAGCTATCCACTTTTTTTTTTTGTTCCAAGTTATTACACCTCATTCCCAATATATATATTACACCTCATCTGTTATTACTACTCCTCACCTCCTCTAACGTTTAAACTTACGTCTAACCTTTCAATTGCCCGCTCCTTCAATTATCCAAGTTATATTTTAGGCTTTACCATACTTCCAGCCCTGAGTCTTAATAATTTATGTAATTTTTACATCTCTCTTGCCTCCTCTTTGCTCTACAACATCACAACCATATCTTCATCACCATCTCCAAACAAATCTACAACTTCACTATCATCTCTTGAGCCAAATTGAAAAATTTTCACAATAGAAACTGCAAACCCAAAACCCACCATTTTAGCCAAACTGAAATCCCAAACCACCTACCACCGCCATCAGACAACCCAAATCTCCGCCACTGTGACCCACGCTGCCGCCGATTTGCAACCCAAACCCAAACCCGCAAGACCACCACCCAAAATTGATGCTTTTGAGCTGAGGAGGCAAATGGTGGCCTGAAAATGGGTGGATATTTGTTTGTGGTTCAAAAGGTGAAGTTGTTGACCAAGAAAGAAGTTTTAAATCTATTTGTTTTGGAAAACTTTCTTGCGTTACCTTCTCGCATGTTTATGCTCTATAATTTTTTGGGATTTTAGTTTGGCTAATATGGTGGCTTTGTGAAATCTTTTCAATTATTCTTCTCAATAAGATGATAATTGATAATGGGTATTGACTAAAATCTATGTTAGCATTGTGCAGTTCTTCATTATTGATTTAAAAAGGAAAAAAAAACTGGTGCTTCTGCCTCTACTGTTTAGGTGGTGATATTGGGGAGAGAGAGAAAGAGAGAGGAAGAAGAAGGTGACGTTGGAAATTAGAAAGAGAATGAAGTAAAACAATAATGAGAAAAATTGAGGTTGATGTTCCTTCTTTTTAAAGCCTTTAAATGAAATATTTTCCACGTGCTACTGGAGGAATTAGGAGATTTTAAAATGGAGGTGAGCCTCTCCCATTACAGACTTACAGTAAGCCCTCTCTCTCTCTCTGTTTTTTTTTCCCAAAACTTAGGGTTCTAATAGGAACCTTTACCTGAGTTTTGTTTTTTCATTCTCATGTTGCAAGTAGGATTAAAAGACCAAAACTATTAGAAGGAAGCTCTAACAGGGTTAGAAGACATTTGGAGAAGAATACCGCAAATGTGAGTTCCTCCTAGAGCATTAGTTTCCGATCTCTTACATTATTAGGCCCAAACTCACGAGCTTAACTTAAAATTATAAGAGTCTATATATTATATTATATTACCTAGCTCGAGTACATCTTTAGCAAACAGTAACTTTTTTTGGTGAGGAAGTTCCAAGCCTTAAAATAATTCTTTCTTTTTGGGTCGGTGAGGAAGTTCCAAGTCTTAAGATAATTCCTTTTTTGGGTCTTGGGCTCTTGGCATTTTCAGGTGCTGGATCTTCGGCTGGCTCACAAGCAATCAAGGGAAGCCTTGATTTTTGAGTGGTGGGCCGAACTCCCCAAATGAACCCAGGCTTAGCTAAATCCATTTATTAAGTTTAGATCATTTTGTGACAAGCCGAACAACTCAATTTTAAACAATAAGAGCTTGAAAGCTTTGGCAACTTATATTATCACATAAATTTTGACCCAAAGTGGCAGTTTGAGGTGTGATAAAAAAAACCTAAGAGGATCATCAATTTTTGACAATATCAATTGGAAAGGTGCTAGAAGAGACTAAAAAATCTATATCATGCCCATATAGTGGATTGGGCCTCTATATCATGCTCGTACAGGAGTATTTTTTCTTTTCAAGTTTGGGAGTGAGTGTCATTCCCTAAACCTCAAGGAATGAGAGTGCAATTTACCCTAAAAATAATGGTTATAAGAGCATCCCATTGGGTAATGCAAGATGCATTGTACTGTAGTAATAAAACACTAAACATCACAAACTTCCAACTACTAATCAACAACTTCCCACTACTTTCAACTTCATACTTCTACAAAAACACAACTACTTTCTCTTCCACCAATTTAAGATTGAGAAAACTACTTCTACCGCATTTAATTTTCCTCTATACAGTCTCGTAGCTGTTTTGCTTTTTTGAGAATCTACAAGAAGGTATGTTCGTTTTCTTCAATGCATTCTGTATTTTTGAATGTACAACTTACAAGATTAGTAGTAAAGCCCAATTATCTTCCTATTTACATTCTTTAATACCTTCTGCTGAGAAAACTGCTTCTACCACAATTAAAAACCTATTTATACAACTGGGTTGATTTTCTCAAAAAAATGTATGCAATATTTACTGCCAAATACACCCATTAAAAAATATTAAAAAATTGGTGAAATAACCCAATTTTATGACCGTAGATGCTCTATCTGTTTTTGTTTATGGCTAATCTTCTACGTTTTTTGTTAAATTTTTTTTATAAAAAAATGGACTTGGATTCTAATTAAGAACATAGGCTATAATTGAGAAGTCTAAAATAATATATTGTTCAAAATACATTTATAATTGATGTTGCTTCATATTAAGCTTTCACAATAGCTGGACTTTTCAAACGATCTTCATGATGTTAAAAAGTAAAAACAAAGAATTTTGCATAAGTATTGGGTACTTTTCTTTGAACTATTGCGTTAGTTTATTGTTTGAACTTTAAATCTGTCTTTTTTCTTTTATTTAATGTATATCTTTGCCCACATAAAAAAAATAAATAAATAAGAGGACAAAGAAATCACTGCAAGAAATTTGGCTATTTTCATCTATTGAAATTGTTGGAAAAAGTACTATAAACCATCGAAAATACTATTTTTGAAAGTTGAAATGACTGTTGAGAACCACAATTAAAAAGTATGTCAAGAACATTTTCTACAACCTATGCAACCATCGAGAAAAAAATGTTACACTTTTATCAACCGTTAATAAATGTTGAAATATTATTAAAAGTTGTTGAAACATATACACATAAGGATGCTTATTACTTTTTTCTACATGTGCTCAACTCTCGATAAAGGGTATCTTGAGATAAATTTTAACAGTTTGTAAACATTGAAATAAGTATATTCTTTAAAATAAATAAATAAATAAATTTGAATGTGCTCTTTCACATTGATAAAAATTTAATAACCTAATTCAAAATATAAATGTAAACACAATTGTGCAATTCCAATTGAATTACAACCAATCAACTACTCTTTCAACACAATCAGGATAAAACAACTATACAAATCAACATAACTCAACTACTCTTTTAATGCCATTTACATTTTTTTTTTAATTTGAAATAGGAATCATTACATGCTACACAAAATCTTTTTTGAACAGTACACATAAAAGTATTTACAGTAGTCAATCCTTGTACACTAAAAGGTATTTGGAGAGTTCTTGTTTTAGATCCTCAACAGAAATCATAGTCCCACTAGTAACTAGAGAAGGAAGCTCAAACAACACCAATCTCAAAGGAAAAAAAAAAAAAAAAACCCTACGTACATTGAGAAAAAAATGACAAGAATTACTAAACACAAAAAAAAAAAAAAAAAAAAAAAAAAAAAAAAAAAAAAAAACCTTCTCAAGATTTGTTGCATAATTTGCTACATGCCTTCGTCAAGAACATCACCAACTTCACACCTTCTCAAGATTCTACTGGCATTAACAACACCTTCTTTGTTAGATGCTATAAGACAAATGCCATCCTATAAACATCCCAATCAGATTAGAGCAATTACCTTGAAGGTGATGCATCTGATTAAGTATGACGGGTGTAGCCTCTACCCTAGAAAAAGATAGAGCAGATGAAGATGTAGGGTGGAACACATAGGCAGCATCCTCAGTAACACAAAATGTGTGGATCGAAAAACTCTACAAAGCTACAACAGTCAAGAAGGTTGTTGTGGAGGTAGTCATGAATAAGGAAATTTGTGCAAGATTAAGTCCAATTGGGGATAAGAGCTAAGCTTGGTATAGCTCAGTAGGTTCTAATGTAGGTAGTTACTTTGGGATAGGCTTGTAGGGTAAGATTCCTTGTGCTTGTAACTATTTTCTCTTGGTATTGGATTCTTTGGGAGTGGTGATCTGAAATTTCCCCATCATGATCAAATTGTCGTATCAAACTTATTTTCCGTTGTACTTAATTTACTTTGGTGATATGAATGTGCTTTAATCAAATCTATATGTAATTTGACTAATTAATCAACTTGAGTAATATATTAATTAACTAGGGTCAATTTATAACCCAACAGATATTAGAGCCATGTTTCGAGACTTATAGTTTTAGTTTTTCTTGAGGGGTCTTGTATCTTCAATAATACCTATTAGAAATACTGAATAATTGTATTATATTTCTCTTGTAAAAACATATACAAGAGTGCCTTTATATAAAAAGGCAAAGTGTACGTAGTACAAGTATGTAAGGCTATCCAGACCCAAGCGGAGCCCGATAACTTGGCCAAATTGCCCGACACCAACCCAATTCTAGCATGAATCGAAGGTCTAGTCGGTCGGCAGCAGGTTTTCGTTCTCAAGAATCGACACTAGCTGGTCGAGTGGCAATTTTTAGCGAAAAAATGTAGATTCTAGTGAAAAAAAAATGCGGTTTTCGGCAAAAAAATGCAGATTCCGGCAGCTTTTTCTAGATTTTGGTGAAATTTTCTAGATTCCAGCGACTTTTCTAGATTCCAGCGACTTTTCCAGATTCTGGCAACTTTTTTCTTTTTTAAAGACTTTGATGACTTTTTTTTTTATTATTTAAATTTTGGCATTTGACCGAACCGATCGATACTCACCCCTCACTAGAAACTGACTTGACCGATTTTTTTGGCGGTCAATTTTGGGTTCCTCTGCTCTCCACTTGATGCCAGTGGACTAAGTCTGGGTTGGGTACAAAGCTGACTTGGCCCAACCGTGGACAGGCCTACAAGTATGTGTGATGTACAAGTATATTAAAGTAGGCCTAAAGCCCACATGCCTATTACATAGAACATTTATATAGCATACTTGGTTGTTTTCCTAATTGACATGTAGTACAATCAAACTTATCCTTGGCCACAAAACCTAATAGGCCTCTAAAAGCTAATCGTTGTACCCAAGAAGAGGGTGCATGACCAAGACTAGAATGCTAAAGTGCAAGAGAAAGTATAAAAGAAACAGTAGTAGCAGTAAGAGACACAAGAGCAATAGGTTAAAGACAAAGGTTGTCCACCAGAAATATACGTCCATCTCTAGGACCGGTCCTAACCTCTTGCCCCACCCTTTAATCCTGCACAATACACCTAGAGTAGTAAAAAAGAAGGCAATAACCATGTTTAGCTAATTGGCCAACATAAAACAAGTTATAGGATAGGCTAGGCACGTGGCATTACCATGCATGGTGGAACCATCAGCTGTTTGAATACTAAGAAGATGTGGTGTAGGTTCAATTTTAGAAAATAAGGATGAGTGAGCTAACATGTGATTGCAACTATCCCATTCAATGTGGTTGACAGCGGTAGTGATGACAGAGGTAATGGAAGACACCAAGGAAGACAAGACTGCAAAGAGCACACCAAAAGGTCAGAGCAGTAGCTCTGATACCATGTAAGAAATACTAAATCATTGTATTGTATTTCTCTAGTAATAACATATACAAGGTGTGTTTCTTAGCAGCAATGGCAACATCAATGAAAGGTTAGAGTAGTAGCTCTAATACCATGTTAGAAATTCTAAATAATTGTATTGTATTTCTTTAGAAATAACATATACAAGGTGTGTTTGCTAGTAGCAGTGGCGATAGCGACGAAAGGTTAGAGCAGTGGCTTTGATACCATCTATGTTAGAAATGCTAAATAATTGTATTGTATTTCTCTAGTATTAACATATACAGTGTGTGGTTAACAGCAGTAGTGGCGATAGTCAGAGCAATAGTTGTAATACCATGTTAGATACTGAATAATTGTATTGTATTTCTCTAGTAATAACATATACAAGGTGTTGTTAACAGTAATAGCGACGATAGCGACAACGGAGGTGTGTATACAATATAACATATAGAAATATACTTTAATCCAAAAAGCTTAAACCTAAGGGGTATGTGCTCAATTATGTTATATTAACTACTCATTCTTCTCATTATTATTCAACATTGGACTTCACTCAATTATGCTAGATATTATATGAATTTTCTCTATGAGATGGCCAAATGGAGCACTTTTAAAACATCTTTGTTGTTAGGCTCTAACAGCTGCAACATCAATGCATCATCACACTCTTAAAAAGCACTGAAAAATCCCAATTTGTTTTAAGAAGTTGTTAGTAGAAAATTTCTAGACAACAAATTTAGCCCAAAGCCCATCACTTCGGGCCACTAACCGTGAGATCAAATACTAGAAATTTTTAAGTCTACCCTACCAAATTTATCCCCAAGGCCCATGAATTTTGATTTTTGCTAATTAAGATAACCCAATTTTGACCCATATGTATTGTATGACCTAGGCTTATTACACCTACTTGTGAGGAAAATGGTTCAAGAAAACAAGCCCATAGAAAGCCACTAACATTGTCACGTTTTAGTTGAAGACCACCAGAAAGTGAGAGATAAAATTAAATCCCATGGACCTAGCTAGCAAAGCCCATGAACTTGGGCTGATTTAGTACATGGGAAAAGCCGAGGATAGGCCCCACAGAAGCTCAGTGAAAAAGTCAATCCAAATGAGCATTCGGACCACAAGACCAATTTGTTGGGTTCTAAGACCTTTAGGTTTACATGTATTAGAACTCTAATTTGTAATGTTGGCAAACTATGATCAAAATGTTTTAGTCTTGTTTAGACGTGCTCAAAGTATGTGCCTTTTATGTAAAATTGGAATTGAGTTGCTGCAGAATTTACCGTGCAGTTCTGTCAAACTCGATCGATCAAGAATAAGACTCGACCGATCGAAAGTCGTGCAAATTATTTTTCTGTAGAATTTTCCAACTCAACTCAAGCCCGATTTGAAGTGTAAGGTTTTATGTTTTGCCCTAGGTATAAAAGGGAAAACCCTAGCCACGTTTTATGGTGGTTGCTGTGGCTCTTTATGTTATGTGTGGGAATCTCTTGTGAGATCTAGAGGTATTTGCCTTCACATACACTTAAGGTTATCAAGATCTAGATTGATGTCAAGAGCTTAGTGATCAATTCAGTTGCAGATTCAAGAGTTTAAAGATATACAAGTGGGAGTGCTTGTGCTTGCTAAAAATCCAAGAAAGAAGTAGTTCGTGGACTTGGAGCTGTCACGTGATCGTGGTAGTAAGTTTCCTACTTGAGGTAGCAGTAGGATGTTAGTAGTCTAAGATGCTATTGTCTAAACTTCAATTATTTCATAGTGGATTCAGTTTTACCTTGAGGATAGCTAGGTTAAAAACGTACACAATTGTTGAGATAGATTTGCTAAGACCCACAAATAACTCATAAAACACCAAGCATTGTAACAAAGCCCACCTTTACACCATTCTTTCTTTCATCAAATCAGAAATAAAAATGTCACTTGGCAAGGGGCTACTAGGACTTTCAGCTCAAGCAAATTCTAGTAAGGATCTTTCCTCTCATATAAATAATTTTAGGATATCTAAGTTAGTCCCATTATGGACCTTCATACAAAACAATGTGACAACAACTATTTCTTTCAATTAAATGAGAGGTCCAATTCCCTCACAATTGGGAAACCTGAGTAGCCTTGTTGAATTATACCTGGGTGGAAATTACTTCAGTTGTACAATCCATTCAACTCTTGGTCTTTTGACTTGTCTCACTCATCTTGATTTACATTCAAATTGAATTAGCGGTACTATCGCTTCTGAAATACATAATCTGAAGAATTTAATGAATCTGCATTTGGGTTCAAACAATTTTCTTAGTTCAATTTCTTCAAAAATGGGAAAGCTGAAAAATCTAGTTTCTCTAGACCTTTCTAATAACATGCTCACTGGTCCACTTTTTACATACTTTGACAAACCAGAGAAGCCTTGTTAAATTATACCTGGGTGGAAGTTTCTTCAATGGTAGAATCCCTACTGAAATTTGTAATACAAAAAGTTTAATGACTCTGCATTTGGGTGAAAACAATCTTTTTGGTCCACTTCCGTATGAGCTTTCTCGGCTAACCAGATTACAATATCTTAATATTTCCTCAAACAAACTTTCTGGAAGGATATCAACCAATTTTGAAAATCTCGTCCATCTTTCTGTCTTAGACCTCTCACTTAACAAGCTGAGTGGACCACTCCCAACTCAACTTACGAATTTACATGCTCTGGAGCAATTGCTTTTAAGCCACAACAACTTAATTGGAAGCATTCCTCAAGCGGTTTACCCATTTAAGTTAACTACTATTGATCTTAGTCATAATCTGTTAAGTGGGGAAATACCTCCTCTGCTTGGGAACTCGAAATTTTTACAATACTTAGATCTCAGCAATAACAATTTCACCGGTAATATTCCTCCCAATCTTGTTTTCAGGCATCAAATGAATTTGTCTTACAACTCTTTGACTGGTCCACTCTCAGAGGATTTTGATTTCGTTTTTGGGCCGGAAACAATTATGGGCAACAAGGATTTATGTTGTGAAAAAAATATCTCAGGCATCCATTATTGCAATGGATCACCTTACTTTTCACCCTACATTAATATTGGCTCCACAAGTACCAAAAACGTCACAAAATGGATAAAGATTCTTCCCATTGTCATTTCCTTCGTCTTCTTCTCATTACTCGGAATTGTGCTCCCTTCTCGCTAGAAGATAATCGAAAACACTCGTTTAGAGTGTAAAGCAAAGAGGAATGGGGATATGCTCTCAATATGGAATTATGATGGACGTATTGCATTTGAAGACATCATTACAGCAACAGAGAACTTTGACATTAGATATTGCATTGGAACCGGTGGTTATGGTAGTGTTTACAGAGCAATGCTGCCAAGTGGAAAATGATTGCCCTTAAAAAACTTTACCGTTTAGCATCTCAGGAGCCCGCTTTTGACAAGAGTTTTAGGAATGAAGCCAAAGTGTTATCTGAAGTTCGTCATCGTAATATCGTGAAGCTTTATGGGTATTCTCTACATAAGCGATGCATGCTTCTAGTTTATGAATACATGGAAAAAGGAAGCTTATTTTATGACATAAGCAATGATGTCGAAGCAAAGGAATTGGATTGGAAGAAGCAGGTGAATATCATTAAAGGAATAGCAAATGCTTTATCATACTTGCATCTTGGTTGCATTCCAACAATTATCCATCGAGACTTGACCACAAGCAACATTTTATTGAATTCAAAATTGGAAACTTTTGTTGTAGATTTTGGCATTGCCAAACCACTAAATCCTGATTCCTCCAATTTAATTACACTTGCTAGAACCTACAAATACAGTGCCTCTGGTGAATATTTATCTTCTACTTACACAAACACACTTCGTAAAAAAAAAAAATTAGATTAATCATGATCATATGTTCACATAAAGTGGCTACATAATTGTCATAGTATAGTAAGATATTCCTAGCAGGTTTCTTACTCTGAGTAGCTTAGTTGTGCTCACACTTTTTTGTGTTGTGTTTTAGAACTTGCCTACACCATGGTTGTGAACGAAAAATGTGATGTCTATAGCTTTGGTGTAGTCGTGCTCGAAACAGCAATGGGAAGACATCCGGGAGAGCTTATTTCCTCATTAGCATCATCGTCTGCTCAACAAATCATGTTGAAAGATGTCTTAGACCCAAATTAACCAAACAATTGGCCAGAATGTGGTTCTAGTTGTGACACTAGCATTGGCTTGCCTACGTTCAAATCCTAAATCTCACCCTACAATCAAACATGTGTCACAAGAAATTCTTGTTCGGAAGCCTCCACTGCCCAAGTCGTTTTATGAAATTTCAATGTGGGAGCTGATGAATCAAGAAATATATTTGGTAGACAAGAATTAGGAAAAGTTTAGACAAGGTAAGTAATCTATTTTCTTTTGGATGCTATCTCAATATATTATAGCAAAATGGATTATGCCATCAAAACTAATTACATGATTACATTTTTGTAGACATAAAGGAAGTTGTACCGACCATTAGTACTAGTATTTTTTTAAAAAAAAAAACCTTCAAGACGCAACATAAACGCATAATAAAGCCTATAAAAAGTATAACATTTTAATTCTTAATGATCCAGGACAATGGGTTTCAGGGGCGGAGGCACCTATAACATTGGGGGCCAAAATTATTGAAATCCATTGTAATGGTATATTGGTATGAGGTAAAAAATAAATTGGGCTTCTAAAATTGTCATGATTGGCCCCCCAAAAAAATTGAAGTCCAAGTCCACGTTGGTTTTTATTTTCTTTCCTTTGAAATCTTGTAATGTACAGTTAGTCAACCCCACATCGCACTGTTAATTTCTCTACTCTCTAGTGGAGCTCCACCCAAATAAAACATAACCTTTTACCAAAACCTATAATAAATGCCTAGCTGGCTTGTGTCATTTTTTTTTTTTAATATTTTATAAATATACAAGAGTGCATTGTGTTATTTGTGTATTCAATTGTTAAAGTGCAATGCATATAGTGCACTGTTCGGACTTATTTTTTTTATCTTTTTTTCATCATGTCATTTTTTCTCTAGCTGATTATATCTTTTACTATTGTTTCTAGTTGCTTGATAAGTTTTTTTTTTTGGATAGGTAGTTGCCTGATCAGTTGTGCTAACATTAATTTGTTTTTAGAAGAGAATTTAGACTGCCATATAGACATAAGATTTATTCTATTTTTTAAGATTCAAAAAGGAAATTGCTAAGAATTTCCATATAGAATTAAAAAACAAAGGATGAATTCCACTTTAAAGAGACACGCTATAAAAATAGACCCAATTATGAAACTTTTTATCTAGATGGCAATCATTTAATGAGGGATCAACGTTGAGCATCCCTTTTATAGGAGATGCCAAGTTTATTTTATTTTAAACAAAATTGATACATGTTTATAGCAAATTAGGCAAATTTTGTACACAAATTTGAGTTTAGAAATATTGTTATATATTTTAAATATGATCATCTTGTATACAACATATTTATGAATTATGACAAACATACGAATATGTAACTTGGCCTCTCAATTAAAAAGTCTTGGCTACACCCTTGATGGGTTTTTCTAAAAATGTTGTTGTCGCTTCATGCATAATTGATGGCAAAACTATTGATGATTTTCTAGCTAGTCGGACTCTCAAAGCATTAGCATCAAGCGTTTTTTTTTTTTAAAAAAAAAAAATTGACACATAAAAAAATCACTTTTTTCTATTTTAACATTTCATTCTATAATTTCTTATTGCAGGTGTTTGGTGGCCCATCTTCAATAGGTGCAGTAGACAAAGCCATCCACACTGTGAAGACAACACTAGCCCTGACCTTTCAGCAAAAGCGGGTGGACTATTGAATAATGATTTTGTTACATATATCTATATTTATACATCATATCATTGTTTCCCTTACTACACTAGGGTGCTGAAAAGTCGTATTTTCCCATCAATGCAAATGTGTGACTTTTTTTTTTCCAATAATTCTTTAATAAAACGTCCCCTCCCCATAATTAAATTAATGTCACTGCGAGCTTCTGTACTTCAACCATGAGAGAGGTGAGGTACCTAACAGCTTCATCTGCTACAACAACAGTATTCATTTGACTATTCGTCTCAGTGCCTTTAACAAGAAAGTTTCCATTAATATCAATGTCCCTAATAGTTTCATGTTTCAATTCCGAGCTATCCAATGCAAATTTTAAAGCATTGTCAATAAGCCACAAGCACATAGGTAATATGTATTCCAGTATTACGCAAATTACATGTCATTACAAATATTTTCATAAAAAGAAAGAGCAAATTACAGTATAGAAGTAAAATTTACCCTACAATTTTGAAAATTTTGCAGGGGCCTCAAAATTGTGAACGTAGACTCAGAAAAATGTACATTGTGAGCAAGTGAGAGTAGACTGAGTCATCAGTAGAATATTTTTTGACCCGGTCACAGTAACACCTATAGAAGGAAACATAGCTTTACCATTTTGCTCCAATCCCAATTCGATTGATTACAGTACCAACTTTATGAAATTGTTTCAATTTAAGGTTGTTTTCTTTCTGTTATTCATTGTCGTTATTCGAGGCCATAATAAAGAGTAGAGGAAAACGATAAACAATTTATTTTTGTGTTTCACTTAAGGCTTTTTCAAAAAATCAATTTGCTAGCCATTAAACAAAGAGGGTAAAAAGACAAAGCAGATAAAAAAAAAAACTTTGCCTAGAGTGAGAAGCGATTGCTTGAAAATTAAAATTGAACCAAGTAATTTTAGCTCAATCTCGTTGAGATTTTTTAGGTCATTCGCATTGTCCCTATATTTTTCTAGATAAGATGCTCACGTTCATAGGGACAAGTGGCCAGTGGGTGCTAGAACGTGATCATTATTATGCAAGGGAACAACTATTGAGATTTTAAGCACTTATTAGTTGTTCTTGAAGAAGTTTCTTATATGTTAGGACTTTATGTTTTAATTTAAATGATTGCTTAATTTGTGCGTGAGGAGTTATTTAATATTTTCGTTTATGTTTAAATCTATTAAAGTTTAGATCATTTATATATTTTCAAGATTAGATGAATAACTATGTGCTATATTTTGAGATTGAATTTACTTTATTTTGAAATTAAATATAAACTTCTCGAGTTGAAAATTATGGACATAAAAAATTGACTTGTTGAGTCAACTTGACTCTTTTTTTCTTTTCTTTTCTTTTAAAGAGTTTGATCAAGGTAAACTCAACATAACACGCAGCTCAACTTGTGCGTGTCGGTAAAGTCATGGAAAATGGAAAATGGAAAATGGAAAATCTAGTCTCTATAGTCTTTTGGTCCTTTTTGTATACAAGACTTGCAACTCAAATTTTGCATATATGTCACGTCAAATGGACTTAGAAGAACGCACACAAAGGCCAAATTATAATCATGCGTGCATTATTAAAACAGCCTAATCAATTAAATTTAATGTCTATTCTTAAATTTACGTGTCACTAAATTATAGGAGTAATTGATATTCATCTTTAATTAAAAAATAAAATTAAAGAAATCAGATGCAAATCTTTAAATAAAATTTATATTTATATTTATCTTCAATTAAATTTAACTAGCTTGTAACCCTATGTATATGCATGGATATACTTAAAATATATATATTAAGATGCATAAGATAATTCTTACATATATATTTAAATATTATTGATAGTCATTTTTATATTTTTTTAACTCTTTAAAAAGTCTGGTAAGAATATTATTAGGTAGAACATGGAAATTGTTTGTTTTTTTTTTTAATTTTTTTTATTTTCTTATGTTAATTAATTCTAGACTCTTTGGTTTTGTGCGCAATAACTCATTTGGATAAATATTTATGATGTGAATCCACATTTAGGACACATGACTTAAAATTGAACTTCAATAGAATTTTCTTTAATATATATATATATATATATATATGTATGTCTAACTTAATTTATATCAATCCTCTCAATAAGAATGAATTGGATTGAGTGTGGTCATGGAGTAAAGGTTTACTAGTGCGTTTATAACTTACAAATAAAGTATAGTGAGATATTTTTCTCAATCTTCTTTGTTTGGTTCTAACATGTTAAAATACAAACCCAACAGGAAATTCTCTCTCTCTCTCTCTCTCTCTCTCTCAAACCATCCTCTAATCACAAGAGTGAGACGAAAATAGAATCTGGCTTTACAGAAGGTGAGCCCTAGACTTTGTTCAATGACTAATCACTCATTGTAATAATATAGGATCAGTCTGGGATCATAGTATCGATCATATAGATTATAGTCAATCCGAAAGACCCTTCTAGTAATTATAAATTTCTAGAATAACTATTTCAGAATCCTCCTCTAGAATAATAGAAAAAAGCCCCACTTTCTTTATTCTTAAATTAAAGCTCAATTTTCATCATTTTCTCTACTCACCCCCCCCCCCCCCCCCCCCCCCCAACCCCTTAATTTCTTGTAATTTACCTATGTTCTCATTTTTTTTCTTTTGTATATATTTTTTCAAACTTCCAGATTCATGAACAATTTGTTTGGACGTTTGATGCAAAAAATTGCCACGGTTTTCTTAGTATTCTTTGTAATTCAACTTTTTATTTCTTTCTCACCTTTTGATATATTCCAATATCTCTTTTTTTTTTTTTGGTGTCATTTCCAAATTTTTATGCTCACACCTCCTTACTTGTTACTTGTTAGATATGAGATTAAAAAAACTCCAAAGGTTGACTTAGTGCTTCCTAAGACCTCATGATATCCATGAGATCCCAGGTTAGAAACCACTTGTGTTTGTTTATTTAGACCCCTCTAAACTTAGATTGTTTAACCTAATTAATTAACCAAGTTGTTACTTAGGTTTATTATGATATCTAGGCTAAACAATAACAATCATATCACATAAAGCGTAATAGTAAAGAAAACAAGGGATATAATGACCTAAGAAAACCAATGAAACCGTCTAATTTCAAGGTTAAAAACCTGGAAATGATTTAACCTAAACAATCCACAAGGCAAAAAAATCACTAAATAGATGGAAGTGTTGACAATAAAAGTTTCCCTAAATCTAATGCTACCTCGTATAGCACTTACTCATGTGGCCACACACAACTCTGAATCCATAGACTTTTCTATTTGAATTTGTTGCATACAAACACTCTAGTTTGTGACTTTGAGATCACACTCAAAGCTTTAGATTATCAGCAACAGTTGATCTTGTATGAAGCAACTTATCTCCATTGGTTCTTGTATTTGAATCTTTTTTCTAGTAGATGCTTGTTGAGTTAGAAAGTTACAAAACCTCACAGATCTCATAAGAGTAACTCACAAGACTTCACAAGACTTCTGAAATGTGAATTAGAGTCTTCCTTTTATACCTAGCAGTGTTGGACTTAAGCCCTAAAAGTCTCGCAAGCTTTCGGGCCTGATTTAAAATCTGCAAAAATCACAGTTCGATCAGTCAAACCTTTCTCTTGATTAGTCGAGCCTTACAATTTCTGAATTCTTCTTCCTGCAGCTTGACTGTTCTTGAATCTTGACTTGAATCAACTTTAGAAATGTCTAAATTTGTTCTTAGATATCTTATAGTAGACATGTTTTTGTACTCAGGTTGCCAACATACATAAAATTAAAACCTAAACATTTATTCCTAAATATTTAGAACGACCTAACAATTTGCAAGCATTTTGGAACCACTCCCGTGGGATTTCTCCTTGTAATAACTTAGTGTGTGTGAGACAGGGGACTGCATACACCCGAGAAAATAGTCAGATACTTAAAGAGATCTAAATACACTCTTTTGTCAACAAAAAAAATAATTAATATTACTTATTAAAAGTATTATAGTAATTGATCTAATCATTAGAAGAACAACATCTAAAAAATAAATAATTGACTTAGATTTTACAAAGCAAACACAAAGGTGAAAAGGAATATATCACCTATGATATGTTTTTCCTTGTAATAGTATAGCACCAAGATTTAGACCATTCATACAAGTGAAATACAATATCTTATTATAAAAATAATTGTCAATTGACTGTATAATTTTGATGGTGTAATAAATTTTGTAACCACATGTTATTTAGGATTGGAATTTTTTTTTTCCTTTCTTCTAAAGGTCTTTCATCAATATTAGAGCAAGAATATGTTACACATTTATTTAAAAATTCCTCACACATTACGCGAGTTAACAACTAGTTGATCTAAAATTACTATTTCAATGCAAATTAATAAAAACAACTTAATGTGCTGTGAATATGATCTTGTCATCTTTTATAATTGCAAACATATGTCTTAAATTATACATAATAATTTAAATAGGGCAAGACTTAAGTACAGTACATAGGTGTTATTCCTTAGGTTCTCCTCTTAAAATTCTGTCATATTGCTTTTTTCTCTTAGATGAAAATGTATTTTTTTTAGTTAAGTAGCTAGATGTCAGAATTTTAAAAGGGAATCTAAGAAACAATATCTAAAGTACTATACATAAGTTTTGTCCATTTCAATATATTCACTTCATGGCTCAAGCATTGACTTTTTTGATTCGTTTTTTTTTTTTTTTTAATCCCTTCTAAAAAGCCCTTTTTCTAAACCATATATCAATTATTATTTTTAAGACCCACAATGTTAAACCACAAATAAACAAAAGCCTTTAATCTAAGCTACAATAAAAACCAAGCATTTGCCCAGAGAGAGGGAGAGAGTGAAGCATCTGTTGACATTTTTTAGAGGAGATGAGATGCGAGCATTTGTTCTTAAAGAGGTGCATCTAGCTCAAAAGCCTAGAGATAATTTTTCCTTTGTGTGTTTTGGGTATATCGAGCTCAGAAGCCTCCTGCCCAATAACCATCGTAATTTTTGCTACATTGACGTTCTCCATCATTTACTAACTTGCACCAAGAAGCTGATATTTGATGAGAGGTGAGACCAGGAGAGTTTTTGTTGCATTTGTCATTAGCGAGTGTTTGAGGGTATTTTAAGGAATGATACCTAGCTAAAACATGTTTGCTTTGTGGATATGAGATCTTAAATTCCAAAATATTTGATTTGTGTTGTTGTTTAGGCATTTGGGCTGATTTGTATTTGTTTGGGCAGTTTTTTTATTCAACTTTCATAGAATGATATCATAAATTTAAAAATAGCTAATTTGTGTTGTTGTTTGGGCTGATTTGTATTTGTTTAGGCAATTTTTTGGTTCAACCTTTAATGGACCAAAATTTTGAAATTATTAAAATTTAATAATGGACTTAAATTTTTATTTATCGCGTATCAAGTTTTCTACCCTCGTTGCTATTCTATTTGCTTCTTGTTTTGCGAACGTAGAGCCTTTTGTTTTCCTTGATTATGGTGTAGGAATTAGTAAATTACTACTTGTTGGGCTTTATCTTAGAAATTTTTTTAGTTTACATTGAACTTGCAATATAAACCTACAATGTAAACACATAAAAATAGTAAATATTGTATGCATTTGCAAAAAAGTGTAAAATATTTACCACTTTTTACAAATATGTATAAAATTTACTACCTTTTGTATCTACCATGTAAGTTTATAATTTACACTATAAGTACAAATCTATAAAAATGTATTAGCTTATTCCTATTGTTCGTTTTCTAGATTAGCTGCTCATGTTTGTAGTGACAAGTGGGTACTAGAATGTGATCGTAGTTATTGTTGAAGGAGTTTCCTACAAGGTTTTTAGACCTGGACCGTTTATTGAACCGTAAAAGGGAGAAGTTCAACATTTTTGAGGTCAAACTGAGGTCGAACCAGGATCGAACAGTGATGACGTCCTAATTAATTTAATAATTAATTAAAGCCTAAATATAGATATTAAATTTATAAAACTAGCAAAATTGACTAATATATCTATACATGTGAGGGAAATTTAATGATTTTCAAGCATATATTTAATAATTAAATAAGAAAGTTAATAAAATAAAATAATAACTATGAAAACATTAAAATTTATGATTAATTTTTGAAGTAAAGTTGAATATTTTTGAAGGATTTCAATTAAAATTTTGTTTTATTCCTTGTAAGAGATGGATAATTTAATTAAGTAGAACAAAATTGTGTTAAATTGTTTTTATTTTATTTTTAAAAAATTGCTAAGGGGTTCAACCTTGGTTTTAGGGAATCACGGAATTGCCACTTTCCTATGCTATTGAGATATCAAGCACCAAGTTGTTGTTGAAGGAGTTTCCTATGCCCTTTGCGTCAGGATTTTAAGTTTAAATTTAAATTATTGCTTTTGCGAGGAGATATTTAATATTTTTGTTAATATTTTTAAATTTTGTGGAATTTGGATCATTTGGATATTTTGGAGATTTTATTTACTGATTAAATATATACTTTTAGGGATCAATTGTGACTTGTTGTGTGACTTGAGTCATGACCCTTTTTTGATTGTTGTTATTATTATTATTATTATTATTATTATTATTATTATTATTATTATTATTTTGTTAAAAAAAAAGGGGGTTTCTTCAGGGTACATTCAAGTCAATTGAATGAATAGCTCTACAACTTGAGTTTACCATGAAGCAACTCAACTTGTGCGTGCCGGAAAAGTCATGTTGTCCTTGTAGAGGGGAAACTTTGAATGGAAATGGAAAATCTACTCTCGAAAGTCTTTTGGCCCTTGTTGTATGCAAGACTTGCAACTCAACTTCTTCATGTCAGGTGGAATAGACTTAGAAGTTAGAAAACACATACAAAGGTCAAATTACAATGATGCATGTGTTTTATTTTTCCTTGGGAAGTTGATGCATGTGTTATTAAATATTAAGAGAGCCTAATCAATCATCAATATATATATAAAAGCAGAGACCTCACATGGGAGAACACAAAATTTTGCCAAGTGACACTCTCTTTGAAAAGATAATTGACTTTTTTTTTTAAATAAAATACATCATTTTTAATTTATTACACTTATTAGATGCCACATCAGTTATATAATAACTCAACAGATTTTAATTAGTATTAAATAAGACTAATGGATAAGATAGAGGGGTGTTAATCATCAAAACTCTTTGTTTTTCTTATTCCTCCATCCTAAGGTTTTCTTATGTTTATGCCTACTCTTCCCTTATAACTAAATGCCTACTCTTCCTAAACCACTACATGCCTTCTCCTATGCCTATGTTGCTAAATTATCGATTCTATGTTCTATAATTTGCACAAACTGAAATAACATTTAGATTATTTAAAAACACATGAAATCATATAAAAATCACCAAATTAGAGTTTAAAATTATAACTAAATTTTTAAAAGAAATTTAGGCACATTTGCACAAAAATTCCATTTTACTAAGTCACACTTACGAATATTGGACCATTTTTCCTTGGTATAAATAGAAAGGTCCCAATGGGATGAAGGGCTAACAATTTTCTCTCTAAAATATTTGTTGTAGGAATACAAAAGTTTTCCATTGTAAACTTTTTACGATTAAAGAACATGAATTGCCAACTAATCAAACTAGAGTTTTTAGTACCTACAACAGTTTCACAACATCAAGAACAAATCCCAGTGTATACAATGTCAAATTTCATAGTCTCTTGTTACATCAAATGAGTGTTTAATTTTTCTCGCAAAGTATTGAATAGTAAAGCTCCTGGGCCTTAGTCTCAAATACTACTCTCAATCATGTTGAACTTGGATGATACCTATCAATAACGTATCATTATGAGATGTATAAAAAATTTGGAGTGTACACAACGTTTAGTGTAAATGGGAAGAAATTTCATCAAATTCCAATTGGTTAGGTTAGTAAGGGACCTATTCCAATTTAATGTTTCTGGAATTTTGTATACAAGTGATAATCAAGGAAAGTTCCACCTAAAATAAGTCGGACTTTTGGCAAGAGAGAAAATTGATGTCTAGACAAATCAAGCTAAGGCCGACCAAAATGGACCATATTCTTAATTTCTTATCTCTATTTGTTCCATTGTAGACTTTTCACGATTAAAGAATATGAATTGTCAACTAATCAAACTAGAGTTTTTAGTACCTACAGCAATTTCACAACATCAAGAACAAATCCCAGTGTATACAATGTCAAATTTCATAGTCTCTTGTTACATCAAATATGTGTTTAATTTTTTTCGCAAAGTATTGAATAGTGAAGCTTCTAGGCCTTAGTCTCAATTGCAACTCTCAATCATGTTGGACTTGGATGATACCTATCAACAACGTATCATTATGAGATGCAGAAAAAATTTAGAGTGTATACAACGTTTAGTATGAATGGGAAGAAATTTCACCCAATTCCAGTTGGTTAGGTTAGTAAGGGACCTATTCTAATTTAATGTTTCTGGAATTTTGTATACAAGTAATAATCAAGGAAACTTCCACTTAAAATAAGTCGGACTTTTGGCAAGAGAGAAAATTGATATCTAGATAAATCAATCTAAGGCCGACCAAAATGGACCACATTCTTAATTTCTTATCTCTATTTGTTACATGTACAAGACTTATAGTCAATGCTTGGCATATAAAAGTTGAACATCTTATCTAAAGTCTATCCTCTGAAAACTTGAGAAAAAATTCATTTAAACTAACACAATATATAAATTATAAAGGAATCAAAGAAAATTTGTCAAAAATAATGAAAATTCAATCTATGCTTAAATTTCTTATAAGGATGAACACAATAGCAATATCCTTTTTTTAAAAAAATAAAGATAAAAAAAAAAAATCTATACTTATTTTGTACGTATGATAAAATCCTATCACAAATTTTTTTGAGATTCATGTTGATTAGTGATTAGAAATTATAAAGAAATAATCATGAAGATATATATATATATATATATAAGTAGAGATCTCATGTGGGAGTGTGTGAGGTCTTGCTAAGTAACGCTCTAATTTTGCATTTAACATTTTTTTTTACCTCTTTCATTAAGTGTTTTTTACTATTACCCAAAAGTTTATATTAACTTACTTTACTGTTATCTCATTAGTCCATCATTAATTGTCTAAGCTTACATCATACATTTCTCTCTTTCTCATGTCTTTTAGCATCCCACAATTTTAATATTTTTTAAAAAAGTAAAAAAAAAAATAATAGTTAAGAACTAATAGTAATAACTTACCAGATAAGGCCTCGGAGAGAGATAGAGAGACATAAAAATGTTGTGGATTGTTAAATAAAACGCATTGTTTCACTATAAAAGACCTGAGACTGACAAAACATTTGAAAGAGAGAGAAAGACGAATCTGAGGGGACATCACCTCCATCATATTGGCCTCCCACCACCATCAAGACCTTAAACCTGTATGAGTATATTTTTTTTTTTTTTAAATTAGGAGATTAAATATGATTTAGGTTTGGGTAATTTGGTTAGATAGTTTTTGTTTTGGATATATAAGTAGAGAGAATATTTGGTATGCAATGTAAAGCCATATTTTACCATGGTTTGAAATTATCTATAAGACACGTGCATATACACTTGCCCACACCATGTTTTAATGTTTCGCTATCAATGAGTTGAAGACAGTGAGAGAGTTGGACATATTTTTATTTCATAGTATTAAATATGTAAACACAACACAAATTATTTGATTTTCACAATCCTGCTACTTTTTTGCATTTATTTTTTGTTTCATGATTTAAAAAAAACTTAATCTTACCTTGAGGAAGGCTATAATATGCAGTAAAACAACAGTTATAAATTGCACACACATAACCATTATAATTATTTAGTTCAAGGAATGAGTAAATATATATATATATATATATATATATATATATATATATATATATATATATAAGCAGAGACCTCATGTAGAAGAGCACGAAGTTTTGCCAAGTGGCACTCTATTTGAAAAGATAATTGAATTTTTTTTTGAAATAAAATACTTCATTTTTAATTTATTACACTTATTACATGCCATATTTACTAACTTAATAGATTTTAATTAGTAGTAAATAAGACTAATGGATAAGATAGAAGGATGTTAATCATCAAAAACTCTTTATTTTCCTTATTCCTCCATCCTAATATTTTCTTATGTTTATGCCTATTCCTCTTCCCTTATAACTAAATGCCTACTCTTCCTAAACCACTACATGCCTTCTCCTATGCCTATGTTGCTAAATTACCAATTCTATGTTGTATAATTTACATAAACTGAAATAACATTTAGATTATTTATAAACATATGAAATCATATAAAAATCGCCAAATTAGTGTTTACAATTATAACTAAATTTTTAAAAGAAATCTAGACACATTTGTACAAAAATTCCATGTAACTAAGTCACACTTAGGAATATTGGACCATTTTTCCTTTGTATAAATAGAAGGGTCCTAATGGGATGAGGGGGCTAACAATTTTCAATCCAAAACATTTGTTGTAGGAAAACAAAAGTTTTCCATTGTAGACTTTTCACGATTAATGAACATGAATTGCCAACTAATCAAACTAAAGTCTTTAGTACCTACAGCAATTTCACAACATCAAGAACAAACCTCAGTGTATACAATGTCAAATTCCATAGTCTCCTGTTACATCAAATGAGTGTTTAATTTTTCTCGTAAAGTATTGAATAATAAAGTTTCTGGGCCATAATCTCAATTACAACTCTCAATCATGTTGGACTTGGATGATACCTGTCAACAACATATCATTATAAGATGTAGAAAAAATTTAGAGTGTAGACAATGTTTAGTATGAATGAGAAGAAATTTCATCCAATTCCAATTGGTTTGGTTAGTAAGGGACCTATTCCAATTTACTGTTTCTGGAATTTTGTATACAAGTAATAATCAAGGAAAATTGATGTCTAGACAAATCAAGCTAAGGCCAACCAAAATGGACCATATTCTTCATTTCTTATCTCTATTTGTTCCACGTACAAGACTTATAATCAATGCTTGACATATAAAAGTTGAACATCTTATCTAAAGTCCATCATCTGAAAACTTGAGAAAAATTTCATTAAAACTAACACAATATATAAATTATAAAGAAATCAAAGAAAAATTGTCAAAAATAATGAAAATTCAATCTATGCTTAAATTCTTATAAGGATGAACACAATAGCAATATCCTTTTTTTAAAAAAATGAAGATAAAAAAATCTATTCTTATTTTGTACGTATGATAAAGTTCTATCATAAAGTTTTTTGAAACTCATGTTGATTAGTGATTAGAAATTATAAAGGAATAATCATGAATATATATATATATATATATATATATATATATATAAGTAGAGATCTCATGTGGGAGTGCGTGAGGTCTTACCAAGTAACGCTCTAATTTTGCATTTTGCATTTTTTTTACCTCTTTCATTAAAAATTTTTTTTACTATTACCCGAAAGTTTACATTAACTTATTTTACTGTTATCTCATTAGTCTCTCATTAATTGCCTAAGCTTACATCACACATTTCTCTCTTTCTCATGTCTTTTAGCATCTCCACCATTTTAATATTTTTAAAAAAGTAAAAATAATAATAATTAAGACTAATAGTAATAACTTACTAGATAGGCTTTGGAGAGAGATAGAGAGACATAAAAATGTTGTAGATTGTTAAATAAAACGCATTATTTCTCTATAAAATCAAAATGCATTGTTTCACTATAAAAGACCTGAGACTGACAAAACATTTGAAAGAGAGAGAAAGACAAATCTGAGGGGATGTTGCCTCCATCATATTGGCCTCCCACCACCATCAAGACCTTAAACCTCTACGGATATTTTTTTTCTTTTTAAATTAGGAGATTATATATGATTTAGGTTTGGGTAATTTGGTTGGAAAGTTTTTGTTTTGAGTATATAAGTAGAGAGAATATTTGGTACGCAATGTAAAGCCATATTCGACCATGGTTTAAAATCATCTATAAGACACGTGCATACACACTTGCTCACACCATGTTTTAATAAACCACTATCAATGAGTGGAAGACAGTGAGAGAGTTGAACATACTTTTATTTCATAGTATTAAATATGTGAACACAACACAAATTATTTGATTTTCACGGTCCTGTTAGTCTTTTGCATTTATTTTTTGTTTCATGATTTTAAAAAAACCTTAATCTTACCTTTTTTTTAGGGTGAAAAATTAATCTCACCTTGAGAATGTTATAAATATGTAGTGAAATAACAGTTATAAATTGCGCACATATAACCATTATAATTATTCGATTCAAGGAATGAGTAAAAAAAAAATTTGGAGGAATATTGTAGAATAAAAGTTGTTACAAAATATCTTTCTCTTAGAGACCTCATGCAAGAGTGCATGAGGTCCTGCGAAGTGGCACTCTAATTTTGCATTTAGCATTTTTTTACCGCTTTCATTAATTTTTTTTTTATTGTTACCCAAAAGTTCATATTATTTAATTTTACTGTTATCTCATTAATATCTCATTAATTGTCTAAGTTTATACCACACCTTTCACTATTCTTCATGTCTTTTAACATGAGTCCAAATCTTCTGTCCCACTTTTCCTGTTCCACTCTATACTCCACCAATAAAAACTTGCCACGTGTTCACCTAATTAATTAAATACTACTATTAATTAATAACGGTAGTATTAATAAGTCAATAATGATATTATTTAATTAATTAGGTGAACACGTGGCAAGTTTTTATTGGTGGAGTATAAAGTGGAATAGGAAAAGTGAGACAGAAGATTTGGACTCTTTTAGCATAGCCACTATTTTAGTGTTTCAAAAACAATAAATAAATAAGGGAAGGCTAATAGTAATAGCTAACGAGATAAGACTCTAAAGAGAGACAGAGAGACAGAAAAAGGTTGTGAATTGTTAAGTATGCACTATTTTACTATATATTACCAAATTAAAAGACCTGAGACTAACAAAACATTTGAAAGAGAGAGAAAGAGAAATTTGAAGGGTCACCACCTCCGTTATACTGACCTCCCACCACCATCAAGACACTGAAACCCCTACGAGTAATCTTTTTTCTTTTTAAATTAGGGACTTAAATATGATTTAGGTTAGGTAATTTGGTTAGTTAGTTTTTGTTTTGGATATATAAGTAAAGAGAATATTAGATGCCAGTGTAAAGTCATATTTTACCATGGTTTAATTTTAAATCATCTATAAAACACATGCATACACACTTGCTCACACCATGTCTTAATGTCGCATTATTGATGAGTGAAAGATAGTCAGAGAGTTGGGTATACTTTTATTTCATAGTATGAAATATGTAAATACAACAAAAATTAGTTTATTTCATGGTCCCATTGCTCATTTGCATTTTTTTTTTGGTTTCATGATTTAAAAAAAAAAAAAAAAATCTTACCTTAAGAAGGCTACAAATATGCAATGAAGCTACTAAACCAATTTTTAATATCTCAAAATGTATATGTTTCTTTACTCTAATTTAGTTTACTTTTTCTTTATAATTTACGTACAACATTATTCAAAAGTGTTTTACATAAAATATCATAAAATTATTTGTGCATCGCACGGGAAACTTACTAGTTAAATTTAATGTCCAACCTTAAATTTACATGTCACTAAATTAAACTTAATTGATATTCATCTTAAATTATAAAAAAAATTAAGATAATTATCATCCCATGCAAATCTTGTTTGAACTATTTGAACATTTACAACTGAAATAATTAAATAGATTGCTAAATCATATCAAACTCCTTAAACAGCCCTATAAATATAGGTACACTCCTTTGAACATCAAAGCACTAAACTTTTGAAGAGCTTCGATTAATACACAAAAGCCTAATTTTTTTTTTGTTCATGCGTTTGTCTCTAACTTATATCCCTGAAACTTTCAAATCTTGATAATAATAATAATAATAATAATATTAATAAAAACAACTTTCAAATCAAAACTAGTTTTGAAGAGAAGAATAAGAGAATCTTCCTTTGCTAGAGGTTTTATATGAAAAGAAAATATGTTCTACTCTTAAGGATTCAAAGATAAAGAATTGCCCATACTATTATGTCAAGTTTTTTTTTACTCAAACTTATTGTGTGCGATATTCTTAAAGGTTAAAAATTTGAGAGAAAGCCACTTCCTCCCCATTCCTATTTTTATACTCACTATGCCAAATTTAATGATTTTTATTTATGTACTTAGATAATTTTAAGGTTAAATTATTAATTTGTTTCTTTAACTATTGTGTCAAGATCACCATCAACTATTAATTTTATGAATTAGTCTCCCTAAATTTTGAAGCCAAGTCAATTTTTTCCTTAAATTTCCCCTGAAAAATGAGACATGTTATATGGTTATTATGGAAAGTATAAAATTTCAAAATCAAATAAATTTAAATAGTTAATCTTGTTAAAATTTAAACATAAAGGAGGACCAAAAATGAAATTGATGATGAGGTTCTAAATTAACACACTTAATAGTTAATAGTATGGTCACCAAATTGAACTTTACTTAATAATTAGAGGACCCAAAATTACTTTTAATTTTAACAATTTAATGAGAACTTTTTGACAAATTATAATCACCTTAAGACTAGAATAGGAGGACATTCAGCCAAAAAAAAAGAAAAAAAAGAAAGAAAAGACTAGAATAGAACAAAAATAAGCATACAATTCACGCGGCTTTGCTGAGTTCTGAAATATCAATTAGCTTTAGATTTTCCAAGTACTTTTTACCAATCACATGACTATTAGAAACAATCTGTGAAATACACTAGACGTTTAAAGAACCGCCTGTTATGCAAATCCTCTGAGATTCAACTGCTAAAACATCAGAAGTCCCTACCATCTCATTATGTTGCTCTGTTTCCATTCTATTGTCATGAGTAACAGTTTCACAATCTAGATTTTCTAGAGGCGTTTGTTTTTCAAATTCCTCAACTTTTTCAGGCCAAAAAACCATAAAGATGTTCGCACATGACTTTCTCTCTGTGTGGAAAATACAGAACGTGTGGGACACCGCCAGGGCCGGCCCAACAAAATTTGGGGCCTAAGGCGGAAATTTTATATAAGGCCTTTTTATATATAAACATTAATTAAATAAATATATATAATACTAATTAAATTAAGACTAATTTGATTTAAATACAAAAATTGATGAATAATAATAATTAAACTAAGGTTAATTTCATACAGAGGATTAAATATTATAATTGAACCATAAATTTAAACAAAAAGAACTAGAAAAAATATTTTTTTTTTAAACCTTACTTTAACTTGGATATATAACTATGCATAGTTAAGTACAGTTGTAACCTAAATTTTAATTTATATATTCTTTTTAAGAGAAAGAGATAGATAAATATTATTTGGTGTGTGGCTTTGTAGGATATTAGTTTACAAAAATTAAGATCTCAAACTATTAGAGGAGATTAGTCATCATTGATGATCTATCACATTTGCAGCATTTTTTTTTGAAACATTTTAGGATTTCAATTGGTTTTAATTTCTATTAGTCTCCTATTTTAGAAGCCTTATTAGAAATGAAAAAGAAAAATACTAAAGATACTGTAAAATGTTCACAATATAATGTGATAATGACTGTAATTGATGAAATTCAACAACTTAATTTATTTGTGTTTGAATTAATATTTTATGTGATTGGTGACATGTTAGTTAAATTTAAACTTAAACCTATAGTAAAATTTATGGTATCTTTAACATCACTTTAAAAAAAAGTACAAATTATTTAAAAAATGTTATATTTTTATAAAATTTTGGTCCTTTACAAATAAAAATTGGGCCTTTTTTTAGTCAGGAATTTTTTTTTTGGTTGTGGGGCCTTAGGCCTAGGCCTAAGTTGCCTAGGCCTTGAGCCGGCACTGGACACCGCCGGTGGAAAATTGCATTGAGGAAATTTCGTGGAAGAGGAATCTCTGCTTTTATTGACTATAGTATTGTGGTTATTCAGGT